>JARQTI010000190.1:49000-91584 GCA_030142655.1 Trachelus tabidus | reverse complement strand
CAGAGAGAGAGAGACAGAGAGAGAGACAGAGAGAGAGAGAGACAGAGAGAGAGAGACAGAGAGAGAGAGAGAGAGAGCGTAATAAAAACACGATCGCTTGCTCGTTGTATCCTACTACTCCTTCGTAGTAAAGGTTGCGGGAGGATGAAAAAAAATCGAGTCTTCAATTCTGAAAATATTTTTAAATGAAACTCGATCTCCCTGAATTGAAACGAACAAAAGATAGACTAGCATCTAGGGATGATCTCTTATTTAAAGAGATCATACTATTCTGCTAATGAGTACACGATCCTTGAAATTCCGCAAATCCTTCAGAAATTTAGATTTCATTTGTATCTTGCGTCCACATGCAAATGTGTCTATAGTTAAAAAATTTCAATCATTGCGATAACGTTAAACTTTGGAGAAAGCAAAGTTGCATCGTAATGGATTTTCTGTGTATAAGTTGTAGAATCCTTTGTCGGATATAACGTTCGAGAATTCCAGGGAGGTTTGTATATTATGTCGAGGCGCTCTCAATGATTGGTTGGCCTGCCAGGAAAGCGGCTCAAAAGTCTATAATCGCCCACCGAGATAAATCTGGAAAGTTTTCCAACCGAGCTTCACTTGAGAATATTTTAAGCTCCAGGAATTGGAGGCAGGTGCCAGGCGAAGGTGATTGGATCCATTCAATCAATGTCACCTTCTTACGAAGAAATACAATCCGAGTGTCCTGAGTACAGTAGCGGATGTACCAAATATAACATCAGTCCTAAATATCACGAGAGTCCCAGCGACACGTACTTATTCTAGAGGATTCGCAGAGGATTTTGCGAAAGAAGCTCGACCGTTACAATCTGACTGAAATAGTCACCATCTAGCTAACTAGCCGAGTAGTAGTCTAGCACTTTGTACATACTTGAAAGAAACATTAAGTTATACCTATAGAACTATTAGGTCGAGTCATAAGTAACTTCCGATGCAACTAAGTAAGTCTGATAAAAAAACGGAAGTTACTTATGACTCGACCTAACATTAAAGACTTTTGCGTCGGAAGTAGCCGCGCGAAAAATGGATCATTGTGAATAATGTAATGCTTATGAAAATGATAAGATGTATCAAATGACTAAAGTACATGCGAGATATACGCGCACATGGCAACTGCAATGTCAAAACGAAGTTTACGTGGAATCTTTACTTTCACTTGGTATCTTATTTTAATTGCATCGAGTTTGAAGCTGACGCCAGCGTTGCCATCCCGAAGATACTCACGCACTCGTCCGTACATCGGATCTTATGACCAAAGAAAGTTTTTAATTAAGCTCTTATCTAATTCCGTTTTGGTCTACAATAACTTCGTACCTGCCCTCATTCATAATGAACTTTCTTACAGAAATGTCGATAAAACAAATTAATGAATAGAAGGAGAAACGAAGAATTCTGAGCCTAAAAGAATAACTTTTATTTACGTGGAGAGACTTCGTCAGCGATATCAGCAGCTGTGCTTTTTCGTGGCAAGCAGTCAATAGCCAATAATCAGTTTGGACATGCGGCTTTCATAGAAAGCCTACGCGCTGTACAGACTTTACAATATCAAAGACGACCAGTGAATATTATTTCATTCGAAGTCACGTGCGCTTTTTTATACTGTGGACGTAAGCACCCAAATCATTCGGATGAATAGAAAATTCGACATGTAATAAGGAAGGAATGACTGACAAGAAATCTTTCTTTCTTTCGCTTCCGATCTCGCTGGTTCGATTGGCCCCTGTACATTCCGACATGATTGATCTATTTATATGTAGTTAGTGATACGAATTCTTACACCCCCCCCCCCCCCCCGACTGGTAGGACATAAGTATCGAATTGTATGAGATCAATTGTTAGTCAAGAATAATGATATACTTAGCGATGTTATTCGAGGATGTTAAATTGTGACACATTATTCATGTATATAAGGACATTTCGGTCTATCGATTTCGTTGACTCCAATTGTAACAGAATTCGTAAGCCAATTAAAAGATAACGATTATTTGTGGGATATTGCAGCCTTCCCTTGATTCTTTATACTCCTGTTCGCAGTGTCCTGTGTCCCGTATCCTGTGTCCCGAGCGCCTGCGAACCCAGGAGGGAATACTTCCAGGCATCACGTTGATCCGGAGGGATGAAACTAGGAACACTTCAGCTGATCGATCGAACTTTTTCATTAAAAAACGTGTAAAGGCAGATGCAAGGGTTTTCAGTTTCTGTCCAAAGGACCAGTGCCATTAAAGTAACAAGGTATCAATGGGTCCTCAGGATTCGGAGATGAAATTCGTGCAAGGATTTTCAGACACAGTTCCTTCTTAACGGCATGCCCGCCAGAGGGACTGGAAATCTCTACGATTGAAAAGTAATTAGGTGAGTTATCATGAAGTTGTAATTGGGAACCAAGACATTGACAGAAAAATCCCCCAGATAAGAAAATATCCTGAAGACTACTTTATGATGAATCAATCTAATCAAATAAATCTCTGAAGAAATCTTGAAGAGGAATATATCAATGATAGAATATTTATGACGAGAAATGCGAAGAACTAGGAAATATGCTAGAAGGTACTAAACGGGTAAGCATTTTAGATGACACAATCTGTACAATAAATAAACAGTCGAGAAACGAGAAACGATTCGGTATACGACGAAAGAGCAAAGTAAACGATACGCCGTAAAAACCAAAGGAAAAATTAAAATTTAAAGAGATCCGGGACTTTGAAGATACTTCGTACTTAGTAGAGTAGATTCGGAAAAAAAGAAATATTATACGTTCCGGGAGCTCTAATTTCCGGATAGTTCTCAAAGAGTTATACAAATCAAATACCTTTGAAATACTTATCTGAAAATGATTTTTTTTCACTGAAAATAGATATGTACTGTACCCAAAACCTATAGGGAATTGCAGAACACTTTGATAACTATTCGGAACACTGAATAAAATATGATTTTCTAAAAGATGGGGGGCTGACGTATTTCTTGAAAATTTATTTTCAAGCGCAATATGATCGGAACTATTGAAGAGAACTGCAGAACTCCTTTTCACAAATCCTGTAATCGTCCTTGTCAATCTATCTGTCTCACTCGTAACGCCACGCAACACTAAGTAAATTTAGCGCCCTCATCCATTAATTCATAGTAAAGTGCTGATTAATCCTAGAGTAATGAACGGTACTTCGGTGAGCTGACGTTCGGGAAACTCGGAAATACCTACTCTGTATTGCGAACGCCGAGAGTGAGTGTCACCGAGTGCATACATATTTATGCGGGCAATGACGATACTCGAGAAAAGCCGAGTTTCTAAGCGACATTGCCGACGCTGCGGTCTTTCATCTCAAACAGAAATTTTGAGTTGAATGCTGATTGCTGGCTGCTGTCTGTAAGGAAGGTATCCACGTGGCGGCATCGTCACGGTATACAAAGCTAAAATGGTTATAAATCCCTAAAGGTCCGAACAGCCAGTCTAGTTATTTTCTGTTGTACCAAGAGAAACTCGAATGATGAATCTTTGCTCGAAGTGGCCACTGCAAACTACTAGAGTCGCCGTAAAGAGAAACGCGGACATTTAAAAGTGTATCGCTATCGTAAATCCACTTTCGTTAGTGCACCGTCCATATAATTTTAATGTCCATACACGAGAATGCAAGTGGTAGATACAACCATGAGGCATGGGAAAAGTAAAAAAAAATGTAATTTCAAAGTGGTGAAGAACCATTCGGTCCAATTCTCTTTTTTTATTACTTACTTTCGTTTCGGATTCCGGTACTTGCTTGCAGAACTATTTTGTACTCCCCGATCTACACGGTATACGTTCCAAGTGTATGTATTCAAGTGCACCGCTACCGATTTTCGACCAGGTGGAGACGAGACTACACAATTTTTCAGGTTTTTTTTTTTTTCTTAAGATGTACTCGCATTAGTTCTCGTACACTGGTACGGTTGGAGACGATCATGTTCAAGCGTCGTGTCCTTTTCTTCTGTACTCTCAGCTGTTCTCCATTAGCCATTTCCGATAGCAAAACCCGTTTTGTTATCCACAAGCTGAGGGAACATAAGGAGTTCATGTAAATCTCGTCATATTAAAATGAGCCATCGAATATGCGCAACTTATAAAAAATTAGAAAACGACGTCGCGCTTGCAAGAACAGTCGGCTGTTGCTCTAGTCAATGTAGCTGTTAGGAGACTGCACGAATACTATTACCCTGACGTTGAAAAATGCTTTAATAAATTTGGGAATAACCGGTCTAGCCCCTTCAGGATCTGCGTAACAAATTTCGTAAGATCTCGATCTTTCATCTATAAAATTTTTCATTTAATAACGTTACAAAGGCTCAACACCACCAGTGATTCTCTTTCATTCAGTCAAATAGGTGCAAGTATAGGAAATACATGTTCACGTAAGTTTCGTTTCCGATATAAGCAAAATATGCATAACACCGTTTTTCATTTCCGCTGTTTCTTTGCTCGCTACAGCTCGTGCATAAACGTAAAATGCGGCCGCGACATTTTTCCGGTGAAAATAAAATTTTTGTTACAAGGAGAAGGCGTTAGGATTTATGGATGGCTTTCGCTATCCGAAGCATAAAAGCGTTCGCTGGCGCTTGATCCCACTGATACATTTCAGATAGGCAATACTCTGTCTCCTGGTATTCTTAAATCTTCAAAAACCAAATTCAGTACCACATTTCACAGAATTATTGAAAATACCCACGGACACTTACTAGTGCATCATGTAATTGGATTTCATTTGATATGGTCATTCATTTTTAATTGATTTCTAAGTAACACTGTTTTTTCAACATTTCAATTCGGTTGCCAGAATAATGCTGATGCCGAGTCCAAATATGTGTTGACGTTTTAATGATTTCCCCATATCGAGAATGAGTTTGTAATGTGACATGGAAATGCTCTGCATTAATACAAGTGGATTTGCTGAAGAAAGTCGAGAACCAGGTGCTAAAAATAATGTTTTGTTGTACCCTCTTAAGACGCACCTTTGCACAATCATCGGATTAGCATCGGAGTTGGCGATGGTTTATACGTTAAGTCGCTTATCGCTTGTTTTCAGTTCTTCGGTGCTTAGGCCTGTTCCGTTTATGCAGCCGCACGCAGGTTTACGTACGGCTATGTACTTGTGCCGTGGGTGCCTGTCGATATACATATAGGATTTCAACCTGAATAGCAAGACGACATTCAATAATTTTTACTTTTTCTGCGGCGCAGTACAGAAACATCAGCTTCTTCCCATTTTGAGTCTTAACATTAAATGACAAGATCACTTGCCCGTCAACATTTCAGGCCTTTCAAACTATCTCCGAAGAATTTTGCCAACGTTGACTGCCCAATCGATGAATTACGTGAGGAGGCCTTTCGAGGACGCGAGATGAATTTTAATTCCTGAATTCCAAGTTAATGCGTTGAAGTAAGCTTGAAAAACACGTAGGGTCACTGGGAATGTTCAAATGCTCGCAGCTCTTAAGCTGAAATTTTATGAGGAGACGTAAAAGAGCCCTAGCCGTAAAAATAAGGAGGGCGGAATTGCAATTACTTAATGAAATTGAGGGTGCATAGCAAATTAGGGGCAACTGAGTGTCGGGGACGGCGTCGATCGGGTAGCGCAATACCGCTTTATTCGCTTGGTCGATGGAGAAAACGTTGCACTGATTTCATTTAGAATTTGCATGGATAAAGCCAAGGTAGGATAAGTGCTTGTCTTTGAGTAGCTCATAGCACTGGCATAGTGCTGTCCGATTAATATATTCCTCATATAGACTAGATTAGCTTCGATTCGTAATGACGTGTATTTTCTTGAAAGAGGATGGCTGCTGCTAATTGATGGGAGCTCAAGCTGTTAAGTACGTGTGCTCAGAGTTATCCGGGATGAGAGAGCTGTATAACCCATGTGCGAAAACTAATCCTCTATCTTAGGTCTAAGCTCAACATCGTATTCATATAATTTTCCTGCTCCGTCTAGTCGACTTTTTGGGGTGGCGTAAGATTCTTAGTGACCTGTAAAACGTCACGTTCTACGTCCACAGTTGGATCGTAAATACTGATTGATAAAGCCGAAAAAAGAAAACTGGAGAATCGACTATTTCTGAACGCAACGCATTGAAGGTAAGTGACAGTTTACCAAGGAGAGCGCCAATCAGTTAAATATATTTTCATTGAAGTTTCATTTCATATCTGGATATCAAACTCGTAATGGCAGCTCGGTACTAGGAGAAGCAGAATTAGTTATGGGTTATCTGAAATTTTTGTCGTAAACGTTCTTATAGGTTTCTTTGGGTTGTGGGTCGCGTATCAAGAGTTGACGGGATGGGACGCGAGATACGAGAACAATCCTACGGGATCCTATAGGATATTTCAATAGAACTATAAATCACGTAGGCATGTCCCACGGAAGTCGCATGGCCTAATCCAACGAGTGAGCAAGTCTCCTGGGAACTGAAACACGGTCAGTGTGTAAACACGAATCGTCGCCAACCTATTAGAATATAGTTAATAACTCGACCAGTGGCTAAAGGTTTGTCTGACGTCTCAGGAAAAGGCGTGTCTTGATAAAATAAACAACTTTCAAATTCAAATAAATTTTCACTTTGATGTGCCTTTATTATTTAGTAATAAAAAATCGTCAGATTATACAATTAGGGTCATAGGGGCATTATGGTCAATGAGAAAGCAGCATAATCAACAGGATAACAGGATTTACCAATATTAACAAAATCCCTCGATACTACCCTGTCAATCCCTATTTACTTTGAAACTAGGGTAGTGGGATTATCGTGGAATGTAGCTTGTTACAGTTAATGTTACGATTGCGCTAATTATCCGGGTTTTGACGTTAGCGGTTGTGACAATGTTATGTACTTTGATCAATCCATGAGCACTTCGAGTTTGAAGATTTGATAACCTAAATGTTCATAATTGGCCATTCTCAGTATTCTTTCTCAATCTGACGAACCTACCGGGACTAAAATAAAAACCGTCCACAGTCCGACGCTCGACTTTAACAGTTCTATCAAATGATAAGAAAGATAGATTTCTTACTATCGTGTAATAAATATCCTTTACTAAACCACGAAGGCGATTGATCGTATTCGCACGAGAGCATCTTATCAATGATATCTCTACAGCGGCAATTCAACTTTTTCGGAGATCATACGGAAGCCCCTTGGTATCACGCCGAACCTATTTGCAGTATTACGAAGAAAAAGAAAAAGAACAGTTTGTAAAGCATCGCTCGTTAAGGTCGTCTAATCGAGTATATAAAAACTACGAAACTCTGTTACGAAAAAAAGGTAAAACGAGGGAATTTGCTGGACTCCAGAATTCGCAGTGCTAGCTCAGCTCATAATTATGGTTCTAATTAAGAGAATGTTCATTAAAACTCACACGAGCGACGCCACAACTAGTAACGGTCCAATTTGTTCTCGTTATCCTAGAGCGGGCAGAGAGTTGCGTGCGTCGGGATAGGAAAGGGGGAGCAAGGCTAGACAGGGGCAGACAGGGGTAGTCGGGGGGTAGACAGGTGTAGGCTATAGCGGATGAACCAGCAGCAGCGGGTTGAACGTGACACTCGTGTTGTCCACAAATTTTGTACAAGAGATCTGTCTGCCGAAGTTCCGGATATGGTGCAAGTAGTGCACTATCAGTGCCCACATCGTGACACACCGTGCAACACGTCGCTACATACCAACGAATCTTATTTCTCTCCTGATGTAGATACTGATACAATACCACAAGCGTCCCATGAAAATAGAAACATTCATACTTGATAAACCACGCGTTATCTGAGGTTACGTGCGTATGTCGCCAACCTGGCAAATAACAGCCGAATCAAGCACATCGTGCTGGTTTATTGCCAAAATTGTTTGATCGCGATTGAACACATATGTACGTGGGACCGTCGCCGTTAACGCCAGGGATGCTGCTGCCGTCGTCGTCACCCGCTGTGGTGTAACGATGAAATTGCGGAGTGGTGCTTTGTGTCACGTGCGAAGGACCATTAATCAGCGATTGCTTGATCCTATATTTGGCCGCAAATCATTGGTTGGCTCGTACTGTGTACCATGATGCATCAGGGAAAATGTTGAGCTTCGAGCAACACAGTTCCACGAAACTCCTCGGGTGGCATAGCATCGAGTAATGATCCGGAATATACGGGAGCTTTTGAGGTTGACGTAGAATTCTGGCGGAAACGTTATGGCTATATGTACGGTTTGTCCGCGCAAAACGTTCGCTAGTCAGATCGAATCGCTTTGAACCTTTAGGACGAGCTGCCCAGTTCTCTCTATCGCGTCCTTTCGCAATCAAATTTCTCTGAGCCTCTATCCAATCTCCTCCTCATTCCCATTCCCATTCCCATTCCCAGTTCCAGTCCCAGTCCCAGTCCCATTCCCGTGTCCCACGTGATATTCTTCTTTCGCGCCTGTCCTACCGATATTCTTCCGATCCTATCCATCTACGTATATGTATCTAATCACACGTTATTCCGCTCGGCTGGAGCAGCTTTGGCTGGAGGAGTTTGCTGTCCTGGGAGATTCTTGGAAGTAAGATAAGGCTGCGAACGTGTCATTATTCAAGTGATAAGTTTATTGAACAATCGTTAAGCTCAAGCTTAGGTATAAAATCTCTTTATAACAAGGCTCGAATTTCGAATAATTAACGTATCACGAGCATGCGGGAGACGCCTCTGGCGAAGATGGATGACGCTTCTGACGTTCTATCCCTCGACAGAAGTTTATAAAATAGATACATCATTAGCAAAGGGGAGAATAACGACCCCTATTGATTGTCGGTTTTTAAATGCTGGGTGTCTGCTATGCATGGATGGCAGCATGTATAATTCACTAACAACAGCCAACAGAACAACAGGCCTCGCTCCCCATTATAATTCAATCATTCGATTAAACTCACAGCTCGTATCCATAAATATTCCGTTGAAGCCGAAGCAATGTATTTACTTCGTTTAGAATGTTTTTATCAAAGTGTTCTCTGAAGATTAAACCATCGCGTGAAGACAGTCAGCAAGTAATGGAATAAAACTTCAGGCTCGTCCGCTCGACTACAGTAGAGACCGTAGTGCAAATTTTATTGAACTGAAGCTCTTTGAGCAAAAAAACAGACCATGACAATCAGGCGATTTGGCAAATCATTAGTGTAACTCGCCGCCCTTCTTCGTTCACATAGCGCGCTCATAAAAATATTATATATACATATATGTGTCGCGGCTTAACATTTCGTATTATTCTATCCAAGTACAAAATAACGCAGAAATTATTATTGTACCAGTCAGTATTTATTCGTATTAAGCCTTCGAGCTAACTCCGTAATACTACCTGTACTGCATCGCCCCTCATTAACAGACTCATTGCAACGCGTTAATTTCACATAATTAGGCCTGGCGTACACGTAACTCCGTGTTCTCAGAAATTCTATTATACTAATAGCAAATTGATTTGAAGTTGAATTAATTAGTAGGTCCAGGAATTGAGGACGATGAAGTTCGTACGAATGCCTGAAACTCCAAAAAAAAACCGAATGCCAAGAAAGTTGCTAGGAATAGGAGGAAAAGAAGTTTTTCCCGCGATATACGTTCCGAGAAGAAATTTCAATTAAATAGCGAAGAACTACCTCTGAGGTTCAGTTCCTCTCGAATGAGATCTCGAGATTCTCTTATCAATCACCAATTCTATTGACAACTAATTAAATGAAATGTCACGTATCTCAGGGACGGGAAGAACAGTGACTGGCTCGATTGATTCGAATGAGCGAACCTCACGTGTCAAGGCTCCGAAAATCGATTTCTTGCAGATCAATTAGTCGAACGACTAGCTTGACAAATATCGCAAGAGCCTTAGGAAACCTGACGATATCAGTCCTTATTAATAACATGGTTCCGCGAACCGATTGCGTGAGCCTCGAGGAATTCTTTAACGTGTGACGCTCTGCTTTAACATTCCAGAAAATAATATGAAACTCTGACAGGATATGAGAGGGTGAAGTGTATAGGAGTATAGGGTTGTAGAGCCGTAGAAGTAGGAGAATCAGGACTCGAATGGGGACTCGACTGCGACTCATTCTGGCAATCTCAGCTGCCCGAACATTTTTAGCTTGACCTCGTGTGCACACTAAAGTACGGTTGTCCGTTTATCACGATGCAGATTGCTTTAGGAAATTGCTCGAGTAATACACGCTATAGAAGAGGGAGGCCTCCCGACGCAACCGGAACTCTCCCGATTTTGACCCTGCTGTCCGAAATACCGGACATTAACCATTTGGCTCGACCCGTGGACATTAAGAAGGTCATGGGTCCGTAATTTCTATTTCTGTTTATAGTATGCTGGCTATAAGCTGGACCTGTAGTAAAACCTACCTTTGAAGATAAGAGCACGTGTTAATAAGCTCGATTCTATTAAACCGAATTATTGAGGAGAAGGAAGAGCAGAAGGAGTCATGCTGTTAATAAATAAGAGTAACAAGAGACTAAAATATATAATCCATTTATTTTCAGTAAGAATTACTTCCAGTGCAGGCTACAATGCCATTAGGGATTAATTCATGTCGTAAGTATGTACAATACAAATTATATAAACTGGAATAAAAGTAAAAGTAATTAGCATAAAATTACTAGATATTAATTGCATACAACATAAAGCATAAAAGGAACATTGCATAAAGCAAATACAAAGAGTGGCCTAGAGAGATTTTTTTCGTTAACTGTCCTGGATATTACAAGTACAGTTATAAATGTCCCAGCAAATCATCTGAGCAATAGAACTGAATATAACTAAATTTAAATTATTCTTATTATTCACATGATGCTTAGAGTATCCTTTATTCAATATCTCAGCATGACAAACTGGAGAGAAAAGGTCCAGAAGCCAGTGCAACCGAGAAAGAGACTCACAAAAGATTGTTTCTTCTAAAGCTGTTGTTCTCACACCGATGTACAAATTTAAAAATCTACTTCTTGGCTAGGAGGCCAGCGAGCTAGCGATATCACACGGAGAAATGCAATTCACAAATATAAAATTGTTATACACAG
The DNA here is from genome assembly GCA_030142655.1 of Trachelus tabidus. NCBI lineage: Eukaryota > Metazoa > Arthropoda > Insecta > Hymenoptera > Cephidae > Trachelus > Trachelus tabidus. Next base: position 80,524 of record JARQTI010000190.1, on the reverse strand, counting down.
TCGACACCAAGTATTCGTGCTATTGCAACAGTAGCGATAATAGTGGTAGAAGAATATAGCGTCAGGCATACCCGACTATGTGCATTAGCAAGAGACGGTAAATTGCCGAATAATGAGAGAAGTGAAAACTATAGGAAAAGCGAGAGATGGAAAGGATACAGAAATATGGAGAATAGAATGAGTCTGCGGGAACACACTAAAGAGCACAGGCAAGAAGAAAGCGAGAAAGGCTGGAAGCTTGGAACTCGTGATGAACGCAGAGAAAGAGTACATGTAAATGGATTGTTTTAATACCTTTAAAAGCGTGTCTGTACATCGGCAGGGGTAAGAATGGAGAGAGTCCTCTTTCAACAGGCAAACGTATGAAAAAAAGAAACATCTGCAAATCGGCATCTTGGAGAGTCTGAACTACATGCCTACGCCGGGCTCGCAAGACTCCCAAGTCCAGAGAGCATTATTTATCACGAGGAAAACTTTTCTTCGTTCACGATCTTCTCAACGCAGCACGACAGTATAATATTGTGTGAGAGATGACGCGCTGCACTCGGCAGTGAATCCATTGTGCGCTGCAGTACGGTCTTGCTACCGGCTAGTTCCTGGCTCACGCCAACCTGCGGCTCCCAGTAACAAAGCTCAGCGTCATTGAAATTTTATTTCATCGAGAGAAAACTCGCTCTGACGATATCATCTTGTTGATCCTTTATCAGCAGGCCGGAAGATATTTTTCATCCCGATTATTTCATTTTCATATGGCAGTGCATTGGTACCTCTTAATCAAATCTTTTGACAGAACTGTCAAAGTACGAGTGTGATAAATTGATAATGAAGCGACAGGCTGACTCCCGGCTTCACTCGACCGATTCTTATGTTAACAGCGTGATTATGTGTGGGATTTCGGTACGGTGGGAGCATGCGATCTGTTAATTTAGAAGCCCGAAATACTGAAATTGCTTGAACTGCTCGACGAGCTCTGACTGCTCGAACTGTTTAAACTAGTGCGCCCGTTTTAGTTCAGGAGAAACGTTGTACCATAGAAGCAATAATGCGTTCCGCGTCTACCGCTTTGCTCCTACGGTGCTATGGAGCAAGAACGTGAGCGAGACAACAATTGCGCGAGAGTGAGTCTGCTACGAAAATCGATGTAGCTCATTCTGGGTCGTAGAGCGGAACGAAATAAAGTCGCACGGGGAAGAGTGGTGGTGGTTCGCAACTGAACAAGTCCGCGTGTACAGAAGAATATTTTCTATTTCATTTATACTAGACAAGAGATATAAAATGCTTGACAGGTAATAGACAGTATCAACATACGATTAGCGTACAGTTTGTAAAGGTTCGGAACATTTCATTATTAAGTGGAATGCCCTCGTGATCTTTCAAGAGATAGACAGCGTACTTACTTATGCTCGTTATTTATTATTATTACTTATCCTTTAAATTTAAACATTCCTTGAACGAAACGATAAGATTTAGGATTCGAGATTCAAAACTCAAGACGAGAGACCAGGTACCAATTTAATTTCCTCTCTTCAACTCTCTCCAATTTCTATACTTACTCACAAGTTGACGGATTTTCATTAAACTCAGAAAAATATCAACTTCATTATATGTCGACATGGAAACTCGAGAGATAACTTTAACGAAAACTTGAGTGTTCGAAGCAGCGACATTAGCATTGCATTCGGAGAAAATCTTAAGAGTCAGTGGAGGAGAGCCAAGACGATATCGAGAGGTAACGTTTTAATAACTTTTTTTAACTTCTAGAATATCAGTTTATCAAACGATCCAGAATAAACAGTCGACTGATTTCGATTAATTCGTGAAGCGTCTTGAGATTTGAGAGCGATTACAAGATAATAACGATTAAAAAGTGCCAATGACATTTTGTATTCCGCCATGAGCAGCCAACGGTTCGATTTCATCGAACCGACAATATAATTAAAAATTATCCTAGGCAACAAATGACCCCGTTTAACAGTACATTACGAATGTCTACGTTTCAGTATGTAGTTAACGTTTACTCACAACCAGCTGATGATTTGTGATTTGTATTTTCATTAAGAACTAGAAAGACAATAGGTTGTCGTCGTTGAATCGCTGTCACGCCGTCGTAAGTGTAAAATTTTCAGGAAAAGAAATATATATTTTCAAATTTAAATCGTTCATACAAGAAGCCGAAGGTAGACCGACAGAGTCAGAGAGTTTTTGCATGTATGGGAACTGTGGAGACCACTGATATTTCCTGACAACTCGATTAGCGGATACGAATCGTAGTGCAGTCGGCAAAACTGTGAAGCTGAGAAATCAGAATATTAATAATATTTTTCAATTTGACTCGCATCGACTGCATTCATAGTAGTAAAGCTCTCGCAAGTTTTCATTGACTGGCAAGTTTTACATCGTGGCATGGTATTTCCGAGAAAAAAATGAGCTGATTCCGTTCTTGCGAATTACTCCCAATAAAATTGTTCAACCGTAGCAGGATTTTTTGCAAGCAACTTCTTCAACGTAATTCATTCCTACTTGTAAAATTTTTCTGTGTATTAATCTCCCACTGTATCTGTCAGTCTTTATCCTCCATCGCTCACCGACAGAAATTTTTTAAAATTTTCAAATTGTTTTTTTATCGGATTCAAAACAGTGAACAGTACAATAATTGTTGGACTGGCCTGTTAACAATCAATTATCCCGATAGAAATTGTGCGCTTCCCTTGCACTTCAGTCACCGTAGGTGTCATAAACCGTCGTCGAAAAAATTTATAAGAGTACGTTCAGAAAATAATTAACAACCTGAGAGGTATATCTATTTATCGTGCCGGTGTATCTTTCGATCGAGCGAGTCAACGAGCGAGTTGAGAGGCGAGAAAGTAAGCAGCCAAGGAAAACGAAGTATCCCGTCTCTGTCTGTATTTATATAATCGCGTAGGAGTGAGTGCACATCTCGACGATAAGAAGTTGAGAAAAGAAGCCGAAGAGGGAAACGGACGATTGGCACGGAGGGTCGTAATGCTTGTCGTTCCTTTTTCGAAGGAGAAGCAGAATGAAGCGACGTGCAGCAGGACGAAAGGGTTAACCCCGTAGATGTCGGGACAAGCAATTTCACTGTTGCTGCTTGCGTTCTCGCTTCGATTTTTAAAAACGAGAAGTAGATTGTATTCTAAACTTTCTAGATGCCACAATATAATAACATATACGGGCGTAACATTAATAATAAATACCTTCGGTAATGGTAAATCTTCATATACGATGAGATCGGTCAACAACGATAGTCATAATTAAACGATGTAGTGACGTAATATGTGTATAGTATAGTATATATAGTATATATGTATATACAAATAATTATGTGTATATGTATAATATTTATAGAGAGGTGAGGTATACATGCGTGTGTAGGTCAAGAATGTGTAAAGTTGCATCAGCTGGGACACATCGCTCGACTAGTCTTCTAATCGGCGGAGATAATTTTCTCCATTTTTAAGAAAATGTTCTATTTATTTCGAGCGATGCTCATCGCGATATGCTGCGCCACACAATGCTATGCTACACCACAGCAGCCTTAATTAATAGTTGCATATACGGTTAAGAATAGGAATAAATAGAGGTACTCGAAATCATCATATTAATTTGATATGTTTAACCGGCAATTGCGGTTTTTTAAATAGTTTTTTCTCCTATTTCTTTTTTCCCCCCCTCTATCAGTGCGATACTCGAGAAAGTATCGGCCTTTGGTAGGCTTTCTGAGAGTCGAATTTTCAGCCTGTGTTCAAGAACTGCCGCTTATACGTTTGGATTAGCTTCTTTATGCTATTGATTGTCAAACACAATCTCCATCAAACTCCACCCAACCCCTTTACCTTCTCGTTTTATTCACAGCATTTGATGGTACAGTTTCACTGCAACTCCGATAAACTTATTTTTAAATATCTCAAGTAGTAATACTGCGAGTTGAGCTGTCGTTAACTGAAAACCAATAGTCGAAATCTCAGCAACGTTTACATTACCTAGGTCTCGGTAACCCAGCATTACCGCTTCTACTTTCATCCTTTAGCTTGGCCAGTACGTAACTCGTATTCCTCCCCTTCCTTTGTATTTCCCGACTGTCCGATCCGTCGTGATACGCGCCATGCTGCTCCTTTCAATTTCAGATTATTCGTCGAATTTAAATAAACGAAAAATATCACTCGAATGAGAGTTAATGCAGGAACCAACAACTGAATGGAAATTCTATTAAAAATAAAAATAGATCGAGCTATATTGACAGTGCTTCAAACTTGACGCAACGTTACCTGCACCTAGTCGCGGCTTTGTGGATTCAATAACTTGTGTTGTTTCCTTCGGCCAATTTTCCTCTCAAATACTATATTGGCATTGTAACGTTTATTTCTAAAGAAATTCAGTAATTGATAAGTTTTCATGGCGACCTATTGTTGCCAGTGAATTGTCTCTTGAAGTGTTATCGACGAATCATCTCTAAAGCTAATGATTCATTCATTTGGATTTTTAATGATTTTAGCTGGATACGGATATGATTGAATCCAATACCAACCCAGTAAGATCTTTCAATAGTGAGATACTTTGAAATCACAGATAACAGATGAAATAGCTCATTATTTTTTTGAGAAATAAAATTGATGTTACGTGTTACGAAAGTTCGGCGACCCAGAGTCTTACCTTTTACTTCGCCAACGTCGCCTCTCATCTCTCAGACATTTGTTTGGCTCAATTTGCTTTCTGCACATTTTGCGACGATTCCAGGCGAAGAATCAAACTAAAAGCGTTTGATTCTCCTCTTAATTTTTGAGTGGCGTCGGGCTGCCGATCGAAGGTGGCAGTCCAATAAGAGTCGCGTTACTTAGTCTCGAAGTTCTTGGTTCTATTTCCAAGGACATGCGATACATGTCCTCCTCCTCGAGAAGCAGCGTGGTGTCCAATAAGTAGTTGGTCACCTTTGTAATCAACTCGATTTTGTAAGGCGTCTGCTGAAAGTGTCGAATCTCACGTATCACGTGAGCAATCTGAACAAAAATATGATTGCTTTATGAGTAACAGGAGTTTGATCGAAACGAGAAGAAATCATAAGTATTAGATGAAACGGTACCGACCATTCGCATTTTTGAAAAGTTGAGTAAACCATCCTCAGTGAAATTCGGTGTGCCTTCCTCTATGAACGAGAGGTCTGTCAGATACAGCCCTAAGTAAGGAATGCACGGTGGGTCGCATCGATGCAATGCATCCCTCAAGTTTCTAAAGCGGCCATCTGACGATACGATATTCTGAAGTCTCTCGATTGTTTGTTTTGTCTGTAGAATGTTTTCCAATTTCATTATTGATTATTATACTATGTAAAGCATCTACTTAACGATCTTACCGTCTTCGATACTTTCTCCCAAGTTTTCTTTAACCTGTAGACGCTGCTGTTTGTGAAAGCAGCGCATATTTGCAGTACTCCATTGTAATTGTGCAAAACTCGACTTATATCGGCAACCGCTGCCCATTTTTCAATGGCGGCGACCCTCGCAGACATGTTTGATCGTCTCACAATTTCTGACACTACGAGCTGCGAGACTTCGTTAAATCTCTTTGTCATAAGGATAATGTGAGGTGCTCTTGTCGCTTTATCCGTCTTCATCCACGCTTGTCCAAGAAACTCTCTATATTCAATAGAAGACAAAAGATATGCATTAGCTTAAGTAAATTTTATTGCGCGAGCTCGGAACTCAAATACTCACTCGCTGGCGATGGATATAAAAATTTGATGATCCAGATAAGTCATCTGTTCCGCGATTTCGAGTGCTGATAGAGTTTCGATGCTCTCTTTACTTTGCGTCTGGGAAACGAAAAAGGGACGAATATCGTAAATCTAGAATAAATAAATTATTTTTCAAATTCATTTTGCCTTACCGTCGGCGGAGTAAGCAATTTCTTTAAGTCAGCTTTGTTGCTCTCAGATTCTTCCTTGGTGATGAGCCTCAGTAGTTGACTAGCAGCCTTATGTTCAGCTGGCAGAAGATTCGGACTGTATACGATGTCTTCAAGAAACTCGATAGTCAGATTTTTCAATTTTTGATCCAGCTCAAAGTCTTGTGCGTGTTTAGAGACCCAATGTCTAAGAACGTTCAGAACCCTCATCGTTGCAGCGGTTGACATCACGGATTCCTTGCGTCTGTTCTTATCGCGGCACGAGCCGCTGCGGCCGCTAGCATCGCCTAAGCTGCACCGGCCTGGAGCCTTGTCAGGAGGATTACTGGAGGCAGACGTGGCGATTGCGAATGCAGCTGCCGCAGTCGACGTGCTGCTCCTGAATAGTCAGACGCAAAGATACTTAGTATATTATAATTAAGTCCTACTTTAAAGCCCTATTGCTGATTGGTGATTAGTGATTACGCATTCATTTTTGCTCGATCACCACAAATTGCCTTATTTGGTGCCGGCAGAGGCTTAAAATATTAAACTAATCAATCAAATCTTTCGAATTTTTTGTATGCGTTTGCCCCTCTCGTCATAAATCTTACGTGCGGCCGTGCTGCAATCTGCTATTTATGTATCGATCATTCGAGACAAGCTGAAATTTGTTTATCGTTAGCAGAGCATCTTTCTGCACTAGCTGCCCTAGTCTAATTTGAATTTCAAAGTGCACGAATCCTCTACGTTATAAGGCTGGAACAGCAAATAATCTGCCTTCTTGTCGTATACAAGAACCGCCTAGGTAGATATACATATCTTTGCACGTTACCGATAGATAGTGGATGTATAAACACACACTCGAAGAAGGACTCGTCGTTCGAATTGCTGAAAAATTTTAGCCTCGTCGAAATAAAATTTTACAGCTTTACGTGAGTGCGCTTGATTGGTAAAACGAAGCATACAGAAAAGCTGCTCGAAAGCACTTTTTTTATGGTGGTGAGGAAGCAGTAATGATTTCTAGAACGTTTTAACAAGATACCGTAAAAAAGCGTGTGACTCAATTCGAAGCGTGACAAGCAGACATCAAGCAATAGATAATACCTTTTACGCCACATGAGACTACGTACTAAAGGATGCTCGTACTTACCATAGAGGCTCGAGTCCAATGCTTTAAATGACGCAAAACAACACATGAAACACACTTTAATTGGAGAGAACGAGAAAAGCATTAGCCAGTGTCTCGAAAATTGACAGTATTCCAACTGGGATTAGTCAAGAGCTGACCTTGTCAAGACGAATCTAAATTATTCGACAGCTTATCGCGTACTGCCAATATGAAAATTGGAGTAATAGTTACATTATATCCAATGGTTTCGTGTAAAGAGGAAACTTACTTCGTAGGGAGGGAAATTGAAGTAGAAGAAAGGAGACGACAGTAGAAGTGAATATATGAAACGAGGTTGAGTATTATACCGAAAAGAAGCATCCATGCTAACGAGAGGTAAGAAACGTGTATGGATATTATAATACACTTAACATTCAGTAGCTATATTATCCAATGAAATGGATGAATTTTCGTAGACACGTATATAGAGATTTTGAGACATGGAGATCACGCAAGGATCACGCCCTTGAGCGAGGCATATCTCCCACCGTGTCTATATCTTTCATTTTTTTTTGTTATGCTTCAATACGAATTGATAGACTGAGCCCCAAAATGCTCGTGCTAACCGACCTTCGATGACTCTGTCGGAAGCTGGTGATAACTACTCCTGCCTTGCTGGAAACTTGCTGAGAGTCATGCTGGAAATTGGATTGTTGCGATGCCGAGCACATCTCATTCTCTTGTATTGAGCGTCTTGCTGCCCAGTAATTCTGCAATTTAACGTAACCTTTGAAAAAGAGTTGAGCAAGGATGCATAAGGTTTAAGAGAAAATCCATGCTTGGGAAAACGAACCCCCGTTATTGTAGAGATTGAACCGCTCCTCATAGCCGTACCCGGTGCAGATGCGACCGATTGTCTGTGTTCCATCAAATGATGTTCATGATAATTGCCATGACGGCTGTGCTGTTGAAACATTTCAGCAGTGGCAGACGAAGGAATGGCCGGCGGAGTGCTTTCGCCGTCCGTCCAAGATTCCTCCTTATCAGAGTCACGACGTCGTCCACGAGAGGAACGCTGCGACCTCGCGAGCATCCAATCGGATGAAGATTTGTGCGAAGGTGTTTCCGGCTGATCATAGACGAACTGAACTTCTGTAAGGACAGCCAAGGAGTTATGAAGGAAAACATTGGAATTCGTACCAATCAGGAGAGATTAAGCGACAAGTGTACTTCCGCTGATTTGCTTTTACGAACCGTCTTTGGTACGTGTTTCACTGGGTACCGGTGTATCTGTGTTCTCTACCGTGGAATGCGAGTATGTACCACTTCCGCCGTCTTGAGGACCCGGGTCTGATCCGGAGCCGGAGCCTGATCCCGAACCGGTCGAGCCAACCAGAGTCGCAGAACTGTGATTGCTCGAAGGAGAACACGCGCTAATCATTGTCATGTCTGCAAGCATTCGACGAATTTTAAGAACAGTATGTACACCAACTAATTGGGAATTCATCAGAGAATGTGACTTCATTTTTCGTGAAGAGTCATACCCGTCAGTGTTTCTGCAGTGGACGACACCGGTATTACCCTCGGAATGGTCAAGAGACATCTATCGTCCTGTGCATTATTATCGGCACGAATGCCGACACGACGAGGTGTTGCTGGCGATTGTCGGCCAGAAGAAGGCCCTGGAGACTGCCTGACTATTACGGGTGCTTCCGAGATTAAACCCAATTGCTGCTCTTCTTCCACTAAATTTTCCAAGAAAATGTAAGGCGTTATCGATACTCTGACGATTCTGTCCTATGAAATGACTAAGAATCTTGATATTGACACTGATGACATTGATATTGACTGGATTTTCAGTGGATCGAATGTTCGCGAGAACATGCATTCGAGAGTTTTCCCTGACCGCACAACTACAGGTCACAGTCATCTATGGTCAATGAAAATGAGATGAAAAGATAAATCTTCAGACTATCGTTGTTAATATTGTGTATAAACAGGTGATCATGTAAATGATGATACATGATGATAGCAGAAGCAAAGTTCGGTGTGTCACGTGTAGTCGAAGTAAAGATTTAAGAGCAGTCGCTGCTCGACTTCATGATTTCGAAGAGATTCTTAGTGAGATCGCATGTAAGCCTAGCCTAAGCGAGGAATGAGAATTGTCTGAGTCGAATTGAAAAAATAGGGGCATGAAAGCTCACACTTCCGGTAGCCGGAGCGCCAGTGGGCCTTTGAGTTGGGCGTTAGCGCGCCAATGTTGGATTCGTATGCACTGTGACTGCGGGCTTCTCGACTATCACTCACCTCCGATCCGTATCCTATACGTGGCACAATTACACAAATATCACCTAACTTCATAAATAACTAAATGTAATAAAAATGACTCGAGAGAACACGAGTAGCGAGGATAGTGATAAATCGAATCATTTAAAAGTAAATACGTAGTCTCGCATTTCTTTGTCAAATTCATTGTGAGCTTGTCCAGATTCTCAAGTTAACCGCGAAAAATTGGAAACATAGGATCACCTAAGTTAATCAATCGGATAATTAAAATATTACTCTCACCACTTACACCTTATCATGCCCCTCGAAAAACTTACCAGTGTACGAAAACTGTACAAGTACAAAGAATTATTATTTTGAATATCTTACCAGATACAGAACTGGCCCCGCTGGTCCTTCTTGGTGAAAAACTACTCCTTCTGCGATCATCAGTGTGGTGTGTACTTTCACCAGGTACGCTAGCAAGAATATCCAAAGATCTGAAAATAGGATAGAGCAGCTCTGATGACAATGACGTTGAGGTTAATTAATTCATAAGAAATTTGCGACTAGCTCTCACATTAGCGAGCCACTGGGCATCTGGGCGTCAGGTGGTTCTGCGTCATAGAAAACCCTTTTCAGTGCCTCCAATACGGTGACCCCGTCGGTGAATACGCGATAAGTCAAAAGAAACGTATTGAGAAAATCGATGCTCAAAAATCGTAGATCCGTGAGACGCTGAAGAAGTCGCTCGGGTGTGGCATAACGTATTTGCGGGACTTTACAGGAATTCAGTGTCCGACTAAATCTTATGTCAACATCGTCCTTGAAGAGCTTCGGATCGTTTCTAATTGACTGAGGCATCGTGACAGAACTTGTGTCCGGGAGCAACCCGTGAAGAAGATCGTTGAAATGCACGTTATCCATACACTGGCTAATGTCGCTTATCCACGCCGCTTTTTCCTAGAAGTCAAAGATGCATCCGCTCTTTTCTGAACCATTTCGAAAACACTTTTCACTCAACTGACCTGCATCGTAGGAGCCACCAAGTGAACGGAGACTTGCGTTCCCCCGGACTTGACGTCGAGGATTATTTTAAAATCACGATTTTGAAGTTGCGCGCTACCACTTCCGCTTCCACTGCCACTGCTTTCACTGATCCCACTGGACATCGAACATACTGACAGTTCTAGAAACAGTTGACGATCACTATTCTACTTCACTACGAAATCCCTGGTAAGGGCATTGCGCCAGATGCACAAGAACGACGATTGAGAACATCGAGGAAATTCATTATGAGAGATGGGTTAAATATTATTCGTACCGTCATCGTCTGCGACACTTTGGTCGCTCGGATCTTCTATGAGCACTGCGTCGGAAAGTGGTATCTTTCCAATTTGTGGAACGAGATTTAGACGACCGTCGTCGTCCGACTGCCGTGTCGTGAGTATTAAATGATTTGAAAACAGGAAGCACTGCCTGAGAGCTTCCTTGTCTCCCGCACCCTTGCCTCCGAACGTTGCACTCAGTCTGCTACGTGCTCCACGAGGCTTGTCCAGAATTTGAACAAGTGCACCTGAAACCAGATAAAATATACTCGTAACACAATCAATATACTTGATTAACTGCAAGACTCAGTCTACCAAATGTTGTAGAGTTTTCGAAACCCATAGAGACACAAGGGAAGCTTTTCTTAAAGGCGACCCTACCTTCCTTGCGATCCCTCTCAGCAGAATGCTAGCATTTTTTGCTTCCCATTACGAAATGGGCGGTTCAAGTAGAAAAATTGTAATAGGACTCTCAATCAGAACCCTCCTGCTCCTGGCTCTTTGTTTCAAGATGAATCTCGAAAGACATTTTTTGAATATCAAAATTTCAACTACGGTTAGATATTGTTATCGTCAATTTTTCACTCCCTCAATCTAGCAGTCACTAAGATCAATTAATTGATACTAGCAATCATTGTGCCAACCACTGCTAACCAGTACCACGAAATACTACCAACCCCCGTCCCTGGCCGCGTCCGATCAGTCGCACGACACTCTCCCTTCTTAAACCTCAAAGGAACTTTCGCAAGCATATTCATGAAAATAACAGGGTAGACAGACCACGCGAATTTAAAAAGCAACGCGTAAAAAATTCCCAGTGTTTGATGTAGAGCGGAAATACCGTGGATACCGGCGTTGACGTTAGCGTCGGCTGTAATAGCAGCACCACTAACAACACTGGGAGGGAGGTTGCGTGGCAGCCATGTGATGCAATATCGTGCGTGTACCCGACAGGAACGTAGATCGTGGGGTGCCGGTGCCCAATCGCGCGCCACCCCCGTATAGTTTCGTTCACAATATTCATATGATTCAACGCGATATGCAACCTGCAGTTACAAAGGGAGATTTAAGGAATCTCTAAGAAAAAGAATCATTTCGATGTCATTATCAAAGGTGGGACAGAGACTCTTGCTGGACGATATAAAAGTATCAGACATGCCTGAATGCAGTTGAAAATGTTCCGAGCAGCTCGGCCCTGCTTGGAACCGATTACTGCGCAGAAGCACCAAGGTTCGATGGCACATTGCTGGCCGAGGCATCTGTGTAGATGTATCTATACGAAGCATTGATTCCATGCAACAGTAAGAGCTGCGCTTGCGTCGCGTTTACTTCAGATTTTCCAAGAACCTTCTTCTACGCCAACGTCTACCTTCCAGTACGAAAAGAAGCTTGGCAGTTGGCACGAAGCTTTTGACTTTTACCGACCGTGGAAAGCTTTCGTGCAGAATGTCTGCTAGCCCTTATTTATCTAGGAACTTTCTTACTTATCTTATATGGGATTGACAATTGTAAGCAAACATTGCGGAGTAAGATCAAAGCTTCGATTATCAAAAAGCTTAATTAAGTCCAATAGGAGTTTGTTTGGATTCGTGATATTCTATTTCTGTAAATTACAGGATATCACTTTCCAGTGTTATACGAAGTCTTTGCAACTCACCCTGCCTCACGAAAACTTGATTAACATCCAGCAATATGTCGCAACCCTCGACGATCATTCGCTCGACAGCCAAATTTTTTCGCAGATTTTCCGTCTCACTAACCTGATAATGGAAATAGTATCATTTGGCAATTCTTAAGGGAAAAAATGAGTAATATTAAAATTGGAGTTCAAATCGGTTAACAGTTAAGTACCTCATCGTGCATTTGCCTCGATAAATCTTCCAGCTGTTGTCTTGCGTTCTGAAGGCTCTTTCGTTCAACATGATCATGAGGTGTATGCGCTAATAACTCGTGAAGCGTTATTATGTACCTTGGAATCTAAAAGTTCAATAATATACATTAATTCACTGAACGAGATCCACAATAACTTGGGTATAAGAGCTCGTTCAAGTTCTACCCTGACGTTACAAGGTTTCCATGCGAGGGTACTGAACAATTGATAGACTTTTCTAATCACGGGTGATTTATGCAAATTTCAATATGAAGAGTAAGAGCGGAGGCAGTGCGTCCTTATAAAATTACAATATTTTTTTTGGTTTTAGTTACACGTGCACGTCTACACGAGTGCGTAAAAAGTAAGAAGGTGCCGAAGTATAGTATGAGCAATAACCAGTGAGCATGGGAAATTTGACATCCGGCTACTTCCCAAAGCTCTAATCGGATACTGGATATTTTATGCTTTCCGAGCATAATTGGGAAATCATCGTAGTAGCAGCAAGGACGCGCAAAGTGGGTATTGGAAATAAATTAGGTTACCTGATGCATGGGGTAAGTAAGGAAGGTCTCTAGAGACCGACCGTGGCAGGCAGTCTTGTTTTCGAGCCGAGTTAAGAGAGCGGCAAACGATGAAGATGACTGTTTACACTCGGTCAGCACTTGTAAGCTGTAGTGATGATTGCGCACATATTCCTGATAGATCGCGAGCATCGGTAAGAGCATGTCGAAGAGATCGCCTGAAAGTACGTCGAGAAAGATTTGAGAATATTTGCACTACTATTGCGATTCACTGCAGTGGCACTTGGTTCAAAAATCAATGAAGCTCGTTGCCCAAAAATACAGACCCAAAACCAGAGTCGGCCAACTTTCCATGCGAGACGTTAGACCCTTTAGAAATATTTGATGGAGAAAGAGAACGGTTTCACTATTTAGGAAGATGCTGTTCACGTCCTCGTGGCTACAGGGAGGTTTCTTCGAGCTTGCTGCCATCTTGAATGGTCTCAAGAAACAGCTTACCAAAACTTCCATTTGCTCAGTGTATTCTTCCTCAGCCTCCACCATTTGGAATACTAAGCTGATTAAACATATTTTTCAATTGAGCATATTAGTATTCCTTAAGAGCTTTGATCTTCGCTACTTTCCTATTGAGACTTCAGATGCCCTAGGACTTTTGTCAACCCGAATACAGATACATCTTTTTTACGTCAGAACGATAATACATAATATAATGTTATCGAGTTCTCATTGAATTTACACATGCATAAATAATGCCCGAAAATGATTTCGTATGATTGCGATGTTTCGACTATTTTCTTTGTAACATTTCAACAAGATTTCTTAAACGAACACAGAGCTGATGATTTATGAATTCCGTATACCTGTTTCTCTTCCGCATACTTTCCGCGTGTGGACTCTTGATGTATTGCTCGACGATTTGTTTCCATCGTCGTCGGCAAAGCCATCCCCGAAAAAAGCTTTGGACTTTCTTAATCTTCCGCATCTCAATCGAACCCTCCGTAATTCCCCTGAGTCCTGGCGTGGCAGTGGTGCCGCCAACTAGGGAACCTGGGATGGAAGCACCGCCGGCTGCCCCTACCATTCCCGTCGCCTGCTGTACGGTACCGGGGGTGGTAGAGCCTACGCCCTGGCAAAGTGTTCTCAGAGCTCCGTTACTGCCATTAGGAGTTGAATAGGCAGCAGGTGTCATAGCGTGTGGCCTTAGCTCCTTCTTCAAGGTGCACAGCTGTCACAAGACGACGTCTCGTTAATACGATCAATTTAACGCGAATTCTCCATGCATTGCTTCCTCATCCTAAATATCCTAGATTTTTTAAATCTCCTAAAATTTCTTTTCTGCTCCACTTGCAAGTACTGTTTTCCTTTAATCACAAAAGCTAACAAGCTAACAAGTTTCGACGACGGACTACGCTTACTAACCTCCGCTCGAAGCTTCTTTATTTCCGAAGCGAGTTCTTCGCATTGCTGAGTGTACTGCCATTTTGCAGTCTTTTCGCTCTCAACGATTTGTAACAGATGCAAATGTTTCTGCTCGAGCTCTTCTTTTTGCAAAAGCAACTTGTTGAAACTGCAACCATGCGAGTAAATGAAAAACCAGTATCTTGATTTTAGAGTGAGAAGTGAAAAGACTGAAGTATCATTCTAACACATGAAATGTGTATAGCCTCATGTTAGGTTTAACGTGCAACATTCCTTAGACCCATAAATATATAGGGAAACAAAAGAAAACTATTCAAAGATGACGATACTAATTTATTTTCGTATTTATACGCATTTTGTTTAACAGAATCGCAATGATTCCGTTTAGTACTGCAGGAGCTTTGTGTCTCATGTCTACCTAATACGATTACTTTGCGCAGGGAATATTTACTGTTCGAAGCAAAGGACATCCCATACGATCGTTAATAATCCCATAGTCATTAACGCAGGATTGCTGTCGAATTAGCACTTACCTAGCTTCTCTTATCGAATCGATCCATGTCTTACAATCAGTTTCTGTGGCTGCTTTCAACTCGTATTGTCGCTGATTTTCTCTTCTGTAGGATATTGCAAAACAGTGCTGGAAACGAAAGAGATCCAGTACAGATGGAAACAATCTCAGTGATATTTTATCGTCATCTATGCCCGTGAGCACCTCAACGTCGAATAGTAAAAGTTATACAAAGAGAATTTTTCATTAAAAATTACCGTGAAACTCGTGGTAATCACGGAACATCATGGTTTTTCATAACATATTACCTATATATTTACAAAAAACTCACGAATTCATATAAAAAAAAATAAGCATGACACGTCAACTATTACTGAAGTTAAACAACTTTTACAGTTGTCACCTACCGACTCGTTGAGGAACGCTCTCGATTTAGTTTAAGCAGACGACTCGAGGGAAAGGGTAAGACATATCGGTTATATGGACATCGACCAATCAGAATGATTAATTGATTAGTTATCGAATTTGACTATTTACAATTGACCATTTCAAAGCAATCTGTCTTGGGTTACCGATCAAGGTGTCTCGAGCTGTCTCGCGCTCCCGGGTTACCTGTTAATAGTTTTTCCCGCAATTTTTTCTATACGGTATAGAAAGTTCTCGCTTCTGTGGTTCTCGCATTGCCCTCGCAATATCCAGAAAATCTTACAAATTTTCCGCGTTTCTTTCGAATGTGCAGTGTTGTGCTGTAGTGCAGTGCAGTGCCCGTCTGAGTGTCCCCTGGATGCAGGCCGTCATGGATTAGCTGAACCAGCGCCGGTGAGTGCATCTAATTTATTAATTGGTGGAGGGATTTCGATAATATATCTCCGATTCGTGCTGCTACCTTCTCGATCATTTGCTTACTGTAGTCCGCACTATTTACCTGTCACTTACTCCAACCCTCTTTACCTCAACCTAGCAGCCTGAGCGGCTGTGCATTTCCGTTTCCGTGTTCGCTTCCGTTCGTGCATGCAGTTGCGTTTGCTAATTTCACGCGACCCCAAAGAACAGCTCCTATACGGTTGCGTTCGTCGATTTACGTATCCCCAAAAAATCCACAGAATCCGTGAAGCTATAGTCGTTTCTGATAGGTTCCGTCAGAGCTCTCGTTTTGGCTGAGTTGAGACTGTTCCACCTGAACTCGTAGGTCGTGTACCGGCTCGTCGATTCAGGGTGATAAAAGAATAGGGTGGCCCCCGCATGGGTTCGGATGCATAAACGAAGGTGACGTAGGTTAGTCCTCGGATTTTCGCTATCAGTATCGAGTTAAGAGAGTACGTTGCATCGTTTTGCAATGGTGTGAAAATATCAATCAGTTTTTGGTTATATCAATCAGATATTTTTGTTGTAAAACAACAGACATTTTGACACTGAGTCAGGTAACATTTACCGTGAAACGCATTAAAAATTTTAAATAACAATATTTAATATGTCAACTATAAAATTTATTTGTAGTCATTCAAAATATCATATGTTGAAGTAATAAGCAACACAAAGTGGAAACTATTTTCCACGATTATTGGATTCTATGGTAAATTTGATCGTGAATTTCGTAGGAACAATTAATGAAAAATTCTCTCAGTGTAGTTCTCTTAGTAATAGATGTACGTTATTACACGTGGACACGTAAACGAACGTCTGCAGAGATACAGAATATGAGTACATGCTATCCCAGATGCGAAAATGAAGCCTATTGAAATTCTGGGGAAGATGCCGATAATCATATAGAGCTTGCGTTGGTTGACGTGAAATCCATGTTCTACGCAAAGGACCAACGAGACAACGAGGCAACGACGCAGCAACCCAAGCGGGACTTCCGAAAAATCGATCTCATCCCGAGGACAGAGGGCCTTGACCTATATTTAGACAGTCCTCCACTCCCTTCAGGAAGTGTCTGTATTCCCCCTATTGGGTTGCGCGAAGGAAGGTTCAAGCACTGCAGGGTACTGCTTCCAGGTATTATAGAGTATTCGGTGATGGGCGCCATTGTGCTTTCGATCTTTTTCCATACCTGGACAATGCTTTATTGCTCTAATCTCTTTTGGCTTTGTTGATATGAGGGAAGGATAAATCTACTTTGTGCTGATATCTCGATTTCTCGATTATCCTCCAAGAATCAAAAGCTTTATTAGTTATACGGGGGGTCTCATATTCAATTCAGACCTAGCAAGAAAATGATTATTGGTAGTTTTCTCAGTTTTCACGAATAATGTGTCATTCATGCGCTAATAGCTTGATCAGAGGTAGAGACATTATATAGAAAACATTTATCAAAGTAGTTTGCGAATAATATTGAAGAATTTGTGCCCTAACAGGCTAAAGATGAAATGCATTCCAAATGACTTGATCTCGTTGATTAAACGGAAATTCTCTTCAATGTCCAGCAGACGCAACCCGTGAATAAAATAACAGTGAAATGATCGCATTCCACTGTCAAATGATCCAGCACCCTGGTAGACGCTACCCAAATAGAAGTGTATATGTAATGCAATAGTTCTTCATTCTAAGAGATAATTATTTTTAGCGCAAAGAAGAATCGATTCATCTCTCCGGTGGTATGCTATCTGCCAAGTAACGGTGAAACTTAAAATTATAAAAGTCAGGAAAATCGAATATAGGAGCGCAAGAGAAATCGAGAGTACGGAAGAACCTGCAAGGCGGAATGAAAGAGAAGAAAAGTAAGAGAGGGAAACAGAGCCTTCTCGTGAACGGCAACAGGCAGTGATACCTAAATGCATAGATAGCCTAGATGGTTGCTCGCTTGCTGGCTACGTAGCCAGTTCACTGCTCCTCGCTGACATCCCGGTTGCTATCTTGCTCTACGTATCCCTCCCCCCCCCCCCCTTACCCGTCGCAACTCTGAGTTGAACCTTTTGTATAGGCCGGTATTCCACCCCCTGTTCCTTCCCTACCATATCTATCTCAACCACCTCAACCACCTCAGCAACCCTCGTGGCCGACGGCGAGCTTTCTTTATTCTCAACAATACTCGTTTCATCGTGGCACGTACTTGTATTAAACTCGTTCACCACGAATACACGAACATACGTGCTCTTTCTCTTTGGTATATTCTTCCACGCACGTAGCTATCCCCACAACACGTATCGGACAGCACGAACAGAAGACTCGGATGTTCTACTGTCCTGACAAAGCTTACTCCTGACTGTACGCTCTTTTTCTTCATCCTCCTGCTTATCCTTTTTACACGGCGTAATAAGACTCCGAGCTCAGAATAAGAACAAGTTATCTTTTCGACGGATATGTCGATATCTATAGGTTTCATCTTAAATCCTGATTATGGAGATTACGAGAATTCACGGTGCAGCCTATTTAGGTTACAGGCAATGTTATAGAGTTACATGCAGCGCGAATCTTTTCACGGATGAGGCAGACTGAGCAGCTTCTCTTTGGGTATTTAAATAGGGCGTATCAACTGTTAATATTGCCTCTAAGTTGGAAAATTCATTTTGATCTGAGGTTTTTGGTACACCACGTATATCCAGGGAAAAGAGGACCCCGCAGACGCAATTATAATTTTCGCAGTTAATCTAATGACATGGGTTACTCAGGCTCCTGGAAAATTCAGAAATAGTCGCATCCTTTTCAAATTCTTTCCAACGCCCTCTTTTCAATTTTTTCGACTGTATTATCGTGCTTCTCGCTATTTTGTACCTTCCTTACTTCCGATCGTATTGTCTTTGTAGCCACAGACGGTTGCTATCCTTGCTTTTCCACATACATTAATTAATTTAATCTTCATAGACAGCTGATTAGAGGCGTTGCGTAAATTCTTGAATTAGTCAACATCGAAATGTTATGGCGCAATATAATGTTGCGAATTGACTGTTATTTTCTCGAGGTAACGTTCCTAGGGAATTAACTCTGAATTATTGATTAATAAACATGCTCGCAGAATACGAGCAGTGTCCAACTTCAATTTCAATAAGTGAAAAGTTACTCTTAAACTCTCGCACTCTTTCGAATTAAGACTCGCAGGTCAACGTTACGTGTTGAGGAGCAGCAAAATTTTCCGAAGAGCGATCTGCTACGATTTCTCGTTGGTCGTAAAAGTCTCCCTCGCTTTTACGGACAAATTAAGGAGGTGGATTGTAAGGCAAAAAAAAGGTCTCGAAAAATGGAGCTTGAGTACTGGAAAAAGAGGGGCAAGAAGGAAGAACAAGAAATGATGGAACAACAAAAAGTACTTATAAAGATTCTTCGTAATGCAGTAGCCCGTATCTTTCAATGACTGAAATTCTGTTCCATGGAATAAAAAGTGCGAGCTACGGAATTGCAGTATTATTGCAAGACACTGAAATCACGACTTCTGAATCGGTGCAACAGGTTCGCATACCAGGCACATACACGCAAGATATTTAACGCTTCAATTAATCTGCTACATACACCGAGAAATAAATCACGCGTGAAAACGCGACGAGTAGCGACGATTTTCATTGCATGCAATGTGGTCATTCCGGAATATACAGTAATTTCCAGTAAAAACAATAATTTAAAAGTCGCTTACTACATCTTCAAGTTCTCGCTAAAGATGCATTTTCTAAAAGACACGAGAGGTGATCAGTGAATATTCATCCAGCAAGCCGATTAATCAAACACGTCAATGACGCTTCAATGATAAGCCATGATGGTGCGGTGATAGCGACGGTCTGTCGGTTTTAATACACGTTTATCATAACGTGAAAATAATCGTCTATGATACCGGCCGAAATCATACAGAAGCATTGATCGTGTAGTTGCAAGGTGGAACTTTCGCGTAGGAAGCGCGCAGTCAATCGCCTTTTGTAATTTCATTTTTACTTTTTCATGATATTAAACGAATTTCGATATGAGGTATCGCTCTGCTCGCGTTCTATATAAATATAGAGTTACGTATCGTGTAGCTTTATTTTATTAGAAGCACCCCGAATCGAGCTTATTCCAGCTAATCTCCAAGTTCGACTTAATTCGCGCTTTAACGCTTTTAAATTCTCAAGCCATTGAAGCTGCAACATTCGAGCCTCGTCAAAAAGTGCCTTTACAAAGATCGATAGAGTTTCCATAGAGAGCAGCTTTCCGATTGTTTGACGGTTCACATTAATTCGAAAGTATAATGCCATAGCAAGAGTGTCGCTCTGACAGCATCGATTGGTTCCAATGAATACCTACGTCAGATTAGACGATTAGGCAGTAGCAGGGAATAGCCCGACGAGAAGGTTTTTTTTTTCTACCGACACCGATCGATAGGCCAAGGTTCGTCAAGACAAAAGGATCCCCGGTGTGAAAAAAAACTGACTTAATTGTAAGCGATTACGTGATTCTGAGGGAAGTAGGGGCATTGTTAATCAAAAGTTTAAGTCCTAGAAGGACCACAGGTCGTCGTAGGGGGGGGGGGGGTAAACTTTTTGCATTAGATTCTCATTTCACACTATCTTCAATTTTCAAGGAGTTCCTATTCTTCTTGGTCCTTCATCTCTTTGGCACAGGCTTTATTTGACCTTGAAAATTTTGAAATGCCACTCCAGAATCACACGATGCCACATCATGTTATAAAATATTGAGTCACGCTGGAATAAAGTGAATGACTGAACATTGGGGACGATTGAAATATTTTTTAAATCTGAGATACCTAGAAAAAGAAAAGAGAATGGAGTAATTCGGCAATGAATTCGGATTCTAATTCGCACGTGTGTTACATTTCATGATTTTCTTATTGTCCTGAGTCACGAATCTGCCTCTCTCACACTCTCATTGTCACCGCTAAAAGAACCTATTAGACTTTGAGCCTCATCTGTTCTTCTTTCTCTTTCTATTCTGCCGATTTTTCATGGAGTGCAAGTCGATTGTCAAGAGAATATCGAGTGCCCTTACCTGATTATCGAGCTCCTTGCCTTTCGCAGTGATAAGACGATCGCAGTAGCAACCCTCAAGGAGGATGACGCCGCTGGGACGCGAGCAGGCGTCGCTCTCGTAGTAAAAGAGCATATTCTGGAAGGCATCAATTTGATTAATATATTTTTCTTTGATTTCTTTTATTAATTCTAAGCAGCTTGGACATAGGAGCAAAGGCTTTCTATCTCCAATGGAAAATGTAAACAATGTTACGAGTTGTATTGTGGTGAAAGAGTAAAACACTAGAAACAGTCCGGTTCCCTTGTCAATGGAATACGGAATAATAAGGAGATAATTAAAGAGGAGAATAAAGGCATTTTAAATTTGCTTGAGATTGGAAGGATTTTTAAGAGAAAATCTGCTAAGACAAGGAACGATGTCATTTGGGATGTCTATGCACCTGATAAAGGACGAACCAACGTAGTTGCCACTTGGCAGAATCAGCAGTTCGTTTATGCAAATGTCCAGCAAGTGAGTGGTCGTATTTCGCCCTCTCGGAAAGCATCACCAGCTGAGAATCGTTTACTCGCACTAAAAATACACATTGAAGAAAAGATGATTACTTATGTTAATTGATACAGTCTCAATGCATATATAACATATATCTGCTTTTCAAGAGCTTATATAGAAGCATCGTCCAATCGGTAAATCATCGCAAGTCGTACATAACAGATAATTAGATACTTCATTTAGGAATGTATTCTCGTCACTTGATACGGAAATAAAGAATAAACCAATATTATCAATAGTTGCTAATTAACAAACTAAATAGATGTACGGAATGGAATTTTCGAGAGGAGGAGAAATAAGCACGAAAAACCAAACGTCAATAAACGCATTTATAAAGGAAGATAGACGACCAACGGAGAAGCTATAAGTAAAGCTCTCGCAGGACTTACCAGTTCTTTGCATCTTAGGGCTGAGCATGATCAGTCGACGTCTCCAAGACACTGTAGTTTCTCTTCTTTATTTTTTTATTATTATGGGCAACGTGGAAAAATTGATTGTCCGAATTACCTTGTATGTGGTAGGATGGTATTAAAAACCATGAACATCCTATTAAAATTATTACAAGCCAAATTTTAATATACAATCACGATTCTATGATGACGCGAATCATACAATTTTTAGCAGGTACACTCATCCACGGATCCGTTGTACACTCACAAATTGAAGGAAAAATATATCAGTCAAACAGTTTTAAATGAGAAAACTTTCAAGATGAAACATAAATTCGACTACTCGATTAAGAGGTTGGCTAAAAGTAATGCGATCCGCCGATAGTACCACGAATTTACAGTCTCATGAATGTTTCGAAGCCTCTGAGAAATTTTCACCACGCAACGATGTCTTTCCAGATCCTCTGAATATTGACTCGTTTTAAATTATCTCTCCACCCTTAGGCGAATACGATCTCAATTGGGGTATAAAGAAAAGAACTGTCCCGTACTCAATGCTCTAATTGTAAAACCTGACTACAATGGAAAACACGCACTTAACATTGATGAATGCCGATACGTATTTCATGAACTTGAAACGAATGAGGTAAAAGGCAAAAATTAAAACTAATTAACTAATTATGATGTAATGTGCAATTTTTCACAAACATGGCAAAGCTATACGGATCGACGCTAAAGATGCTTGCATCGATGTCCTGTCAATCACTGTCACAAATTTTTCAATGACTGTAAAATGTTTGAATCACGATGCTTCGAATTTTATGTGAAAGTAAACATCACGTACCGAAGAAGCTCAAGATATATACTAACGAGGTACAGTAAAATAATTACGTACAGTATGAAAGATATAAACGAAAGGTGGAGTGGAATTTTGTTCAATTACCTGCACTGTTCGCTCTTTTTTCTTTTCTCCCATTGCTCACTTTTCTCTCTTTCTGTAGCATATACTATCTTTATGTAGATTCTCTCTCTTTCGCTCGCACGCTCTTTTCTTTCACCCTCTTCTCTTTTGCCCTCTTTCGCTCTGTCAAGTAAGCAGTCGTAATTTTGTACTATCTCGTTTCTTGACGGATGACTTTTCGAAGAGTTAATTAATATTTGAGCAAAAACGTAAGAAGCAGCTTCGAGTTCAGATTGTTATAAGCTAGGAACTTCCGTGATTGATTTCGTATTGGGGATGGTGGTGTCCCATTATGGGTTACTGATCTCATGGTCGCGGTATTTTGACTTTGAGTCGCGACGAGCTTGCGAAACGAATCTGAGTGGCGAGGTCTGAGCCTCGCGAGTCACCCAGAGCATCCTCTCCTATTGCGCAAGCTCAGTGAGATCCAGCCGAAGCACAACGTACTACCCGGCTATCCTCCTCATCCACCCTTCTGCTAGTCTACCAGGCTGCCTGCCTGCCTGCCTGCCTGCCTATTCCTTCTGTACTATCTATGTAACTGGCCTACACTACACACATTTCTCGAGAGAGGCTGTGGGGAATGTAGAAAGAGAGAATCCAAGGATGGTTAGGCGGTGAGGATGGAAGCCGAAGGGTGCACGAAATCCGCACAACAGGTTCTGTGATAATGGAAGTAGTAAGGGTTGTGACTCTGAGACTAATAGAATATCCCGTTAAGAAGCTGTATTGCCCTTACGTATCATCGGAGCGCCTGTACAATTGAGTTAAACAAAATTTATTCATTTACAAATTGATCGAACCACAATATTGTAAAGATGAGTATATCTAAAGCGTGAAAGTACCGGCAGCTGCACTTTCTTGGCAACTGTTTTCATTCATACGACTATCCTCCTAGATGATTAACTGATATACGCGGTAGCCTCTGCACATTGAAAGTTAATACTGCATGATAAAATAGATTAGAAATGGGTCACCTAATAACAGTAGACTGGAATACTCAATGTACAAATATATTTCAGAAAAGTGAGGGTCCTAAAACAATAGTATTGCTTGTCTTTAGGGACACAGTTATTTGTCGACGATATTTCTCAATTGGTATATGTACATTGATTTTATATTGCTGTTTCGTGGAATAGTTCAGAGATGGCGCAGTAAAACTGGGCGAGCCCAAGATGAAAAGTTCATCAAAACAGTCTTGTTGACTGAAGATAAATAGATTAGGTATCCACGTGTGTCCGATGCCGTGAAAATCTGACGTACTGACGCAACATCTAGAGTGCTGCCAGCTGTGAGTCGAAGCAACTATTATCTCGTTGCGTTGTGAACTGCAGGAGACTGTAAGATTACAGGGCTCGTTATTTCTTTGGAAACGAGTCTCTTCGAATGGGATTTTCTAAACTTGCCATTTCCTTGAGCTCAGTGATAATTTCAATTCATTTTTTATGTTGAACTCCATGTCAGCGCAAATTCAAGTCATTTTGCTGTTTGGGTTATTTCTTGATGGAAATGTGAAAGCGCAATTGCGCGATGCGTAGCTCTCACGACATGTGTTGCAGCCTAAAACGATAACCCATCCTCGTTCACGAATTTTTTCACTATCTAGTAGCAATTACCAAATACCTTAAATTTTCTACGAGCGTTAAATTGTCGAAGATGTTTGACTGCGTCTGTCATCGAGTGCTCTGCATTTATTTCTCCGGAGATCCAAACATTTTTTAAAAGATCCCTTGCCGTAGGTCTCTTCTCCGGACACTCCTGCATAAGCTGAAATATTCCGATGTTAAGCAATAATACAAAAATGACAATGCAGTTGCTTCGTTCAAATACCTCAGTGATTAGATCTTTCGCTTGGTCCGTTTTGTCATCCCAATAGGGAGATGGAAATAAGGTTTCCCGAGCTTCCCGAGTTGGCTCAAAACCGCACAACCTGAAAGTTAATACATCCGCTAGATATGACGATGAACTCATCTTCAACATAATTAATAAACACTTTAACTGTGTATTGCGAAAATAACGAAAAATGTTTAATACATAATGTAAATAACAACTCCGAAACTCCATATGTCAGCCGCAGGGCAAATAATGCTGGTGTTTATGACTTCCGGTGCTGAAATCACAAAATCCATAAAAAAATTGATTATAAGGGATCGTGCGTGGTGCACTGAACAAATGGAAACTCATAAAGGTAAATTCGTTGCTGATTTAACGAGGGCGAATGTGTATTTTCTGCACACTGCGTACCGCAATACAGTATATTGTAGCTGTTTGGCAAAAACTTTGAGATTCCTATGCTGGTGAGAAGAAGGCGAGAACTCTCGTGTTCGGTGGCGTAAAGGAATTTTTCAGGACGTACACTTCCGTGACAAACTCCCATCCCATGAATGTACTGAAATTCAGATAGAGAAAAGGATTCGAAACAACCATTCGAAAATTTATCTGGACTCTGTCAATATTGATACCTCAAGTGCTGCCAATGCATCTCTTGCTGCTTTCGCAGCATCCCTCTCTGAATATTCTTTGCGAGATGCAAGCCGTTCGAGCAATTCTCCACCGGATGCCAAGTCCTCTACCATGTAGAGGCGACGAGTGTCCTCGTAGATCTCCCTCACCATCACCTGTCACGAGAACAGATCTCACATCTCTGATGTATGAGCTGTTATGACATGTGAACGTTGAATTGTAAGCGGGAAGGACGATTTATTTCTTACGATGTTTTCATGATGAATTTTTAGAAGAGTCTGAATTCTCGCTCGCGCTTCTTCCTTTATCATGCGCGACTTCGGTATTATCTTGCAGGCATATTTTTTTCGTCCTTTATAAAGACAACTATGTATTGTGGAAATGGAACCTCTGAAAAGATCGATTATGAATGAAACAGTAGCGTAGCGTAATAATCTTATTATATCTTTACCTGCCGATTATCTCGCCAAGAATATAATGACTTTGAAACACGCCGCTAGAAGCATCGATAAGCCAATCTCCTTCCTCCTCCATAATCTTGTTTCAGAGAAATATACTACAATAAATAATATAATTTTAAAAATACTTGACAGTTTTATTGATAAATATTATCGTGAATAGCGTGCAATGTGCAACAATGGGCAATTGTTGACACGATAACAAACACATTGTTGACATGAAAAATAAACGAATTTACGATAAAAACTATGTAATGTAAATGTGATGAAAAAGCAATATGTAAAAAGTTAAGTCATTAGGTACGATAAAACATAAAACATGAAACTTTTTATGTGAATAAAAAAACGTAAGGAAATGAGCAGATGCAGCAGCGAGTCAGTGTGCGTCGCGTTTCTGTCGTTACATTAAATGTCGCGCATATATCGAGCCGCTTAGCCAGTCATGCCAGACGAAATTCGCAATAATTGTCTAGTATTGAGCTATCTCACTGAAACTCCAAACACTTAAATGACAATTGAGTTTCGATCCATTTGATAAGCATCATTGGTTAATGATGATCACTTGTCTTCGTCACACTGACATTCATACGTACGCCACTGAATCAATATAAATTGACCAATATGACAAGAAACTTTAATAATTAGTGCATGGCCCAAATAAGTTTCAGAAAATCACAATGATAACATTGCATGACTTTACGAACCTCGTTTCAGAGTATTGCTGGATTCAAGACGACCGGTGAATTGTAGAAAAGCGAAGCTACGCGGTCGAGAACTGTTTGAACGAATGTCGCGTAGGTGCAGATATACGTGAGCGCACGCGCACAATCTTTTCTTGATGAAGGCCGTACACAAACTGAGACGTCGTTGAAACACCATGTGTGAGCCTCCTGATCATCCGAGTCGCTCTCGACGAAGGTCGACTCAGGTATAACGAATCGTTTCGTGCGAGACCATCGCTCGTTGCAAAGTAGTATTGTTTTGTAGAGAATTTTGGCTTTGCTTCATTTCGCAAAACTCCAATGAGAGTTACTCATTAAGAAATCTTTAAGCTTAAATTTAGCTCGTATGCAAAGCTGGAAACGTTAAGTTTCTCTAGCGGTTCGACTTACCATTTGGTTCGACGTCGTTATTCACTTGGACCAGTTCATACTTCGTTTTAAATATACGTGATGGAGTGGGGTGTGTTTACGACTCGCATTGGTTATACTATTTAAATGAAGCGAGAGCAGGTCCGTTTACAGAGCTGAATACCTATACAAGGAAAACGCAGAGTACGCCTTAGGCTCTAAAACGTATATTGTATAAACGACTGATCGAGTGATACTGCTGCCCGGTGGCTGGTAAAATAGGACCCTCACGAGGCATGCAATGAGTGAACGAGTGAGCGAAAGTGTAACTTCCGGTAGCTCACGGACTATGCGATTACAGTGCTATAAAAAATTAATATCTTTGCGTGTCACCATACACGCTCGCTGATGATGCCTTCGTCACCGATACAGTATTTTAATTATGTCGAGTCCAAACCGCATCGATTCTCCTTCTTCAATGCACCAAACTCAATAATGTCAATCTCCCCAGTATTTTCTGATTCAAGTGAAAATTTGCTGGAAGGGATAGTAATCCACATCCATACTGTGATTCCTTCAATCGATCCCACCGAAATGGGAAATTACCTTCTTGGTATCATACGAGCGACACGTATGTATGTATTTATGTAGCTCATGCGGGATTCTAAAACCCGAGACAGATGACGAAATGTGGTGGACTTGAGCTACCTAGTTACCTTCGACGAGATCACCTTTCATTGTTCGTAATTATTCAAATCTCTATAGATTTTTAATTTGCCACGTCAGCACATGTGTGTGGTACACTTGCTCATGCGGCCTTGGCCACCGAGCGACCCATGAGCACTAGTTTGTCATGAAAATTGGGGTCAATGTTAGACAGGAAATAGCTGTTTAAAGTCGAACGGAGCATGGATGCTAGCGGAAAAAGTGGACAAAGAAATGAGGAGAGAAGTCATAATTCTTAATTAGTTAAATTCGTTTATTGACAGAAAATACGTCAATTAACGTAGAAGCATACATCCTGAATTTGTACAGTCCTGAGCTTATCCATAAACGAATATAAAAATTAGGGTCCTGCGTGACCATGCAATTTGGCGATATGCTGAAAACTTGAACACCGCTGTAACACTGCAATCATTTTTAAACGTTTAAAATTACTTCAACCGCGGACAATCTTCTGCTTTAGTAATTTATAGTACATGGCCTACATGAGTAGGCGAGCCATAGAAAAAATATTATTACTGAAAAAACGTAGGGAATAAAGGTGAAATTGGTCACGATTATTGAAGCCCTTCGAATCGTTAAGGTTCTCTGAGATCGCAATCGACAATATATTTGATCGTGACGATTCATTCTTCAACGATTTTCACATTACTGCATATTAGTTGTTGTACGACATAACCTACGAGCATGAATCTTGATCTAATGCCGATCGTTAGTAAAGTAACATAAGCATTTGCTGCGCAGCAATGTCAATGGAAGAATATTATTGTTAGAACGGCATTCAAACGTTATTTACAAAGTACACTACTCGTCAAAAGAAGAAAACTCATTCTTTCTCATTTGAATAGAACCCAATTCACAAACGCGGTTATTCACGGTTAGACCAGTCAAAATGAAGTATGGTAAAATCTTCGTCGTTTAATAAATTTTTGGCTTGTGCTTTTAATATTCGTACGGCGCAAATCGGTCGTCTCGTAAAAAGACCTAACTAATTATTCGACTAAGAGATACGTCGCGAGGGATTAGACTTTTGGCACGTATCTTAAAAACACGTTACGTAAATACGAAGGCGCGTAGTTTCGTCTAGATCGTAAAATATAGTCGGTAAACACGTTCATCTGATCTACAGCAACAGAACTACGTGTTCGTATTTCGACGTGAATAGGGTACCACTGACTACGAGTCCGGAGTTCAAGTTCTATGAAAATCGTCGCCTAAATTCCCTGAGCAAGAATGTCACGTTGAGCTAGATGCATCGCAATGCCAAACGATCATCGAGCCAACGCAGCCTAACGGATACATACATAATTTTGAATTCTTAATTTTTAATTTTCGTAAATATGTTGCCGTTGGTCGTGACGAACGTGTCGTCGTCTTTTGGAGCACGTGGCACAACATTTCTTTTTTATATTAGAAGATAAATCACACATTCGTTTGTACGGCGCACACATTGAGACGGGAATCATGCTATCCTTGCATCCTGAAATAGAGTATAACCACAGTCTCTGGTTAGTTGACGGATCTCGCATTAAACGTGGAACTGCTCTGAGGTCAGCCAAGGTTCACTTGAGACGATCCTACGATTCGGAGAGTTCGTGTCACTAGTCGTGTCTTCAACTGACATACTCACCATACTTCTCCTCTGTGCACTGTCGTCTCAAATGACAGCGTCTCGTGTCAAGCGGTCGTCTTTCGAGATTGCAATCCTTCGAGGAGAGATTGGTCGCTCTGTCGCGACACATGACCTCTCGCCGTTTTAGACCGGATTTCACGAGACACGTGGCATTACAAGCACTCCACTTGCCTGCAAGTAATATAATTCATCATAAGGATTAGACGAAAGCAATTCAGAGAAGGAATGAGATAGTCTGCTGAGGTTGCTTCACTCAACTGGAGGGACACTCACTGGATATCCACTTGCCACCATGACATTCCTCGTTCGAAGTAGGTTTCCTATCAGGATCGCAATCTCCCACGATGGAACAAGAAACTGTTCTGATTCTTCTGCCATCGATGCAGTTGCTCCATTTAGAAACGAGCCATTTCGCTCTCGTATTGTAGATCGATGCATCAGGATTTCCATCGAGCAAATTGTCGAACCCAAGAATTTCCGGTTCCTCGGTAATTCTGTCTGGATCGTTATCCGTCACATTGTAAAAGGACGTGTCCTTGTTCTCGGTTAGAACAATTAGGGGTATGTCCGAGACCGGCTCGCACTTGGGAAGATTTGGACAGGGTCCTAGTTCTTCGGGTTTTGCATCTTTGTCGCAATCGCGATCAGGCAATGCTAGTTCTGATCTCTCGTTCCCGTTTCCGGAGGATACGCACATTACCGACCTTTTTCTTAAGGCGCTTTCGCCACAGCTTACAGGACACATCTGCCATGGACCGATCCACCATCTGGTACATATATAAAAAAAAAACACTAAAGCACTGCGCTTTCAATCAAAGGATCATAGAGAAGAATAAACATCTTTACGTGAAAGAACAAACTCACCTTGCAGGACATGGATTACTATTGCACTCTCGCGTTATCGGCTCAGGCTTATCGGTACCAAAGCAAAATGTATCCTCGATGACACCGCTCTTTCGTTCGTGGCACATGGCTTGAGAAATTTGGGTCCCACCCCCGCATGTTACGGTACACAATGACCAGTCGGAAAATACCCAGGAGTATTCGGGAGCACGATCTGGTTCCTTCTTTGGAACAGTATACTCGTAACGTAATCCAAAGTTACGATAATGCCCTCTGTAAATCAACTAAAATGATAGGGTTGCGTTATTGAGTAAGAGAAGTGGATATTGAGGCGAGGAGAAAAAAGCCGATAGAATAGAAGAATGACATCAGAAACATATGTTCGTATAGAGAAGCGGATGTGGATTCTCGTATACTCACGTAGACGGCAATATCCTCCTTGATTGGGCCTGGTATGCGAACCTTCTCCTTGTCTCGTTCGCGCTCGTAGAGTGCCGGCGTTCCCGCAACTTCGTACTCGCCCGCTAACGTGATCTGCCTATCCAAGGGAATCTGAATATTAGACTTTCCTCTGTCGCTTCCTCGATCGAATGTAGAATCTATTTGATGACGCTTGACGCACCGTTTTCCATTGAGGAAGTACTTCTCGGAGCTAGGAACACCAATTCCGATATAGTTCTTGCTGTTTCCAACTTCCTCGATCTTAATATTCCTGGATCCACTGGGGATAACGACAACTTCCTTATATCCGGGACCCTCGTTCTTCTTGTAGAGGCCGGCAGTGGTCTCACATTGAGTGCCATCACCGTGACAAATTCCACAACGATCTTCGCTCGCATCCGAATCAACGGTCCAATCGCATCCGACTTTCTGAAATTTCGAGTTTATTCAAATTTTTCCGAGTCAAACGTCAATCCACCAATCGCTATTATTATAAAGAATATCGACGATTGATCGCTCACCCTGCATATCCCTGCAATACACATATCTCTGGTACCGACATTGCAAGGCGTTCCATCGAGCGCAGCTTCTCCCCACGGAACGATCACACTCTCCTCAGTGTCGGTACAATAGAGTTCGCACGGCTCAGCTGCGTAAATAATTTCAAGAAAACAAAAAAATAGGATTATAACGAGATCTGGGGTAATAGTCAAGTAATGAATAATACATTCTACGAGGCTATGTTTGTTCTTACTTTGTTCGAAATAGGGAAGCCAGGTGTAGTTTTTGCCCTTGTATTCCTTGTCGTTGTAATTACTGCACTGTATGCTTCTAAAGGAAGGTGCTCCCTCGGGACAGGGATCGGTATTACAGATTTTATAGCGTCGCCTTTCCCCAATGCAAAATTTTCCTTCGTGTGCCGGTTGCGGATGATCGCATTTTCTTTCAACTATGGAGACGCCGGCGCCACAAGTCCTGGAACATTCGCTCCAGGCCCCCCATTCGCCCCATCCGCCATCAATGGGATCGGGTCGGTCGGCCATCGATACACATTTTTGATTTTGGCACCACTGAAATGACGAGCAGAAAGACAATATTTTCAATATTCTCTCTCTCTCTCTCTCTCTCTCTCTCTCTCTCTCTCTCTCTCTCTCTCTCTCTCTCTCTCTCTCTCTC
>JARQTI010000190.1:38066-48900 GCA_030142655.1 Trachelus tabidus | reverse complement strand
TCTCTCTCTCTCTCTCTCTCTCTCTCTCTCTCTCTCTCTCTCTCTCTCTCTCTCTCTCTCTTTCTTTCTCTCTCTCTTTCTTCCGATAACAATTACAATGACTACGCACCATATGTTTACCGCAATACGTTCCTGGCGCCGCGGGATGCAACATTGTCGTGCAGGACCCGTCCACAATGCACCACAGTTTCGAGCAAATCTATAAGCGTCAAACGAACGACAGGCACATACTGCTTTCGACGCATTATCCAAAAATCGGATAGCATTTCATTTAGTTCTAAAATTACCTCTTGCAATGGGGAGCAGACCATGGCTTCCTTCACGCCAAATTGCAATCTGCATTGATGTTCTGCATTGTACATTGCACCTGGCGGTAAATCTGGATACATATATTCGTTATCCACTGGTTCGTCTTCCAAACACTCTCCCTTACCCTGACTGGAAAAAGAGAGAGTGTAAGATAAACGCGCAATTATTATAATATATGTAAATTAACAGAGAATGAGTGTTAAGCGGCGACTTCTTACTCAAGGAAATTCGTAATGTCTCTCCGGGAACATCGTGACCACGCAACACCGACGGTATCCACTTCAAAAGTCGGAGTCATCACGTGAAGAGTATCGCCGTCTCGTTTGCTGCATCCAATTTTCTCAGTGTCGTGATACATGCCGAAACTGTAGGCGAGAAAACGAGGTGCGATAAGTCTCAATAATAACGTCATGCAGAGACAGTGTGGAAGCGGCAACGGTTATTGCTTACTTGTGGCCTAATTCATGAGTTATGGTATGTGCCAGGGTAATCCCGTTGTCCTCGTTGACACTGCAGCTGCGGTCCGGTTGACACATGCCGGCTACGTGGGCCACGCCCAAGGTGCTACATGGTGTGTTCGCTCTCGAGCAGATATCCTCCCTCGTAACGAGAATCGCCACGTCGTGATGATTCGGATGAGAATCATCTGCCGGATTCAATTTTTCTTGCCATTTGCAAAAATTATAAAGCGTCTTATCGGCGTTTATCGTGATGTTTAGACCTTGCTGAAATAATATAGTTGACATTAAGCAAATTGACGATCGAGTTAAATCACATCGCATACCTCAACTTCGTCCTCCTCCACGAGGATTATCCGGACGACGACGACATTGATGAAATTGCCAATAGTCGGATCAAGGTAGAGCGACGAGACCATATTCATGATTGTCAGTAGGTAAACTTCCACATCGCCATCTTGGTGGAAGGCCATCATCGAGCTGTCAGCTACAACGAGAGCCTCGACGTGTCGCGCACGACTAACCGATCGTTTGAAACGCCTGGAACGTTGCCACCGTTTTGGCTGATGATGTTTCCTACGGCCGCGACCCTGAACTTGTACCAGCCCAGACTGAGTTTGCCACTCGAGTTGTGTTTCCGTCAGACGCCGTGGCTCTGTAGAATCAATTAAGTCGTGTGTCACAAAAAGGATTAATCTCGCATTAATATTCCCAGGTAAAAATTTTGAGGTACGGAACGAATCGGTGATTGATAATTTTACGTGGTCCATGTAAAATCCCGCACAGGCACGTCTACAGTGAGACCTTGCTGTACTTCAATTTATTTAAACGTTTCACGGCAGATTACGCTCGGATCTACATAGGATTACTTCAGCCTACGAAATGGATTCACAATTGATCTAAAAATGATCCATGAAAGATCATTCTCCTTTGAGACTATCCCGTTGGACGGAGTTATCCTTCGTAATAAAGGTGAAGTATGACGTAGTCTCATTAGGCGTACCTTATGCGGATAATGTAAAATGATAAATCAGTGAGTTATCAGTTCCTTATCTAAAATTTTCACCTAAATTTCATGACGTCGGACCTTGAGATTTCGAAGCGTAGGGATAGAGAATGACATTGTTTTTATGAAAATATTTGGAAAAAGTAGATGATTTACAATATTCCTCAACAAGGTAACCAATTACCGAGGTGTCTACTGATTCTCACCACGAGTGCCGCAATTCTTCTCGTGTTTCTTCTTCTTTTTCCGCCTGCGTTTGCGACTGGCGCCAATCTCGGCGGAGGCTGAGCGACGAAAGACAAGGTGCGGGCGAGCCGTGGCAGCTGCCGCTACGCTCGTAAGCGTTGCGGCGCCTTGTCTGGCATACTTCTCGTCGCCATCACCTCCACTTCGTCTTCCGTGTTGATTGTATTCTTCCGATTGTGTAGTCACTGCCTCCAGCCAGAACTCCCCATCTTTACCGTGAAGAACACCCGCCTGAAACAGAAAACCGGCTCTACAATAACTTGGCTAGCTAACGCACAAACCGACCAATCGCTCACTCGTAGACAGCCAGACGATCGTGTCTGGCTCCTTATCAAAGGGATCACAGGAGCAACAGGAAGAAAACCCGTCTGCACGCAGGTTACTCGACTGATTTTTATATTTCCAGGACGTATGGGTTGAACATGACTGAAAGAAAATAAGAATAATATCGAGGCGATATTCCTCTACTTTGAAAAAGAGCGAACGCAGGTAGCGTAATCCCGAAATAGACAGTGAAAAATCATAGTCTTGGCGCTGCGAAATGCGGAACGATACGAGTTACTGTAGAGGAAAGAACCAAACATCGTTTAAGGTATGAGTCAAAAAAGAAAAAACTGACAAAGCATAGCCCGAGACACATACGCGTTATTTGCTCTTTTTCGCTAACCACAAACTTAGAGACCCTATATAAGGAATGATTTTTTGCTACGATATTCGATGCACCGATTGTCCCTTCTGATTTTTATTTACTGGAATCCGATGTCGCTCATTGTGGGTAACATAACGTGGCTTTGAATGACAAAAATGAAATTCGTCACAGGTAAGACGCGGAGGCAAGAGCCAGGAGCCAAAAGAAGAAAGTAGCCGCAGTCATGAAATACTGCAGCATAGCCATTGGGAAACCTTCAGAGAACCATTCGATATCCATTCGATACCCATTCGATATCGAGGGCCGAAAAGGCAAGGCCGAGACACACGTTCCAATGGGGAGCTTAAGGGGATAACCTTAGGTTTACGTCCTGAATGTATTTTCAGTCCGGAGTTGTCTATATTCCCGGCAGCCAGATCCTATACATTTTTAGCGGTATCGCTTGGCTTGTACGCAATTTCCGATCGACCCTCAAGAGTTACGTGCTGAGTTGGTTGCAAATACATATAACATATTGTTACACTAACTACAATTTTACGTCAGTTTCTCGCTCTAGTCTTCACTTTTGTTTTAATGGTTGTTCCTGGTGTCGTTGGTTCATCCCGAGTTACCACGTTACGCAGGAAAAATGAGATTTTTATCGGTTGCTCATTTTGAATCGTTGAAAAAGAAAGCTACCACTCGATATGCGTATCTCTGGACACGGACACATGTCAATATAGCCACTGTGTATAGCGGCACGTTGACTCGTACGTGTTTCGCGAAATGAGCGTAATGTGACGTCAGTAACAAGATAGATATTTATGTATTATAATTAATTTATAAGATTATATATATATTTTAATATGGACAGATCGAAGAAACTATTTAGGCGACAAGCCAATGGTCGACGAAGTAACATTATTCACACATTTATTATGTTGACGATCGTAATGCGAGCTCAAGCTGACCTGAACGTTTTCGAAATAGATTGTCGTCAACTTTCTTTTACTATTCTTTAACTGCTATGCTGATTAAAATCCATTAGATCGCTGATGATAAAAAAAACTTTGGTTGCCATCTTCAGATATCCGTATAATGGATAGTATGCGTGGTTATCTTGGGGCGACGTGACTGGATGAAACGACGATTAATATAGCAGCACTTGGAGAAGAATAATTTACAGCTATGCGGAGCAAACGAGTGGTAGGCGAAGGTTTTGCTCGCAAAAAGCGATTGGGTCTTATTTCCAAGAAGATTTTATCGTGCCACGATTAAGACACCAATAAATTACATAAGGCTAATTATGCTAATGCATATTTCGAGTTATGTTTTAATGATGCCAAAGTCTACAGTGACATCATGCAAATATCTTGTGTTCGATCGGAAACACGACAAACATATTAGTTCGATCGAAATTTAATGGTCAAGCAGAATCAGTAAAGCAATTCTTGCAGGACGCTCACACGTTGGCTACTGTCGTTCATAGAAATAATCTAACGGGATATCCTCGCGCATTCTTTCAGTTTTTCTTTTTTCTCTACAACATCTTTTAAGAATTTTGTCCC
This sequence comes from Trachelus tabidus, assembly GCA_030142655.1. NCBI lineage: Eukaryota > Metazoa > Arthropoda > Insecta > Hymenoptera > Cephidae > Trachelus > Trachelus tabidus. The sequence goes on along the minus strand of JARQTI010000190.1, from coordinate 44,685 downwards.
TTCGCGTGTTCGTGTTTCTTTTTTATCGTCAGCTCTGCCCATTGATATATAATTTTAACGAGTGGCCACTTTCGACGTACTTTAAGCAAGACGAATGACTATTCGTAGAAATTCATAGGAAAACTGGCGATGATTAATCCAATGCAGACAGTGAAACGTCATTAGAATCTCCGAGTCGAAATGAGGAATATACGTTAATGGCCTTAATCCCGTAGAGTAAAGGCGCGCGCCTTTCCATGGCGCGCCTACGCTTTGCGTCTCTGAATTTTTTAGCGACTAGGGCTGCCCTACCTCAGCCCTCACCTAACGACGAAGAAACGGGATGCTGGTCAGAATCTCGATGATGATAAATGCTTCCTGGGAAGCGAATGATTTATGCTGTCATTAGAATGCTCGCCCGGACCTCCCGTGTGGGCGGTGCATAATCGCTACTATAACTCGCTGTTTTCTGCACTGTTAAAGAAGTCACTTGGCGGAGTGAAGTCTCCATGGAAATGGATGGTCCAGCAGCAAGGCGAAACGATTACAACAAGATATACCAAGAAGGAATAAAAAAATTATTAACACTAACATCAGGGTTAATGGGATTGACATGCAAAGAATATACCATCTGTCGATTAACGATTATTGGTAATATGTGTTAATTGTATCCGGTCGCAAGTCGAACGTGCCTCAAGATAAGAACTCGTTCCCCCACTTGCGAATTGGATTTGCCTCTCTTCGTTGCCTCGATCGTATTGCTATAATGCTGTACTGATAAGGATCGCGTACATCTCTGGCTTCGTGCCAATGACGATTTTGAATTACTAAATTTCCAGGATATATTGTCGTACTCCATAAACTCGGAAGCCACCGTGTCTTGGGTTATCCACAGCCGGGACCTTATACATATATCCCCCTTCGAAATAAGAAGTCACGCGACAAGACATATGACTGCAGTGCACTTAACCACTGCCATCACCGCCGCCGTAACGGGCTCCTGCAGAGTATCCTCCACGCGATCGTCCTTACAATTAGTAGATACGTCCAGCTGTGCAGTATCCCAGATTCTTTTCAGATACACACCAATATTATATCCACGTCGACCTTCCATTTCCCAGGAAACTTTTCGAAATTTTACCATTTGCCGAAATATTTATTTGAGGTGTCGGTAACATGCGGCAAATCAAAATGCCGAGAAAGTCGATCGGTAGGCTCCATCAAATTAATCTCCCGAGTATAATTTCATTGTCACGCGAGATTGTTAAAGGGGATAAAAGGACGGATGAGAATTCCAGATTGCACTGCGTGATATGCATCTGCAGGAGGTTTGTGGGGAAAATTGAGCAATTACTTAGTATTGCGTGAGACTCGAGCGTCTATAACGCAAGCATCACAGTCGGTTTATTCCGCATGTTGGGACACCCAGTATGATGCTACTTGTACTACGTTACAACGCTACTGTGCGCATAGGATACCTATAACGCTCTTACGGTATTACAGCACGGGGTAGAATACACCTATAGGTACCGCCTAGCTGGATAGGTGAATAGGTGGATACGTACGCGAACGTCGAGGTGCGCCGCCATAAATCTGCCAAGCCGTGGCAAATTAAATCATTACCTGGAAGCTGCGAGCAAATTGCGCTAATGCATGCTTCTATTTTTTCCCTCTAACTTCCAGAGATTCCGAGTCCTAGGAAATTAATCCGTTTTTTTTTTTATTTTTTTTTTTTTCTAAAGTTTTTGCATTTCCGATATTCCCGATCTCGCCTCGCATCCTCAAAATTCTTCGAGAACAAAATATGTATATCAAGTGCACATTCGATAATTAAATGATACGTGAAACTCACCAGACCGTCGCAGGCGGAAAGGGCTACTCGTGAATTGGGTTGACTTCTTACGAATCCTCGATAATGACATTTACTTGACCGATCTTTCGGGCGATGTCTCACGTGAAGATCTCGCTTCCGCCTCTCGACGAGGATTCCCGGTCCGATAAAGTCATCTACCGCTATCAGCTCAAGGTGATACTCACTTCCGGCAATGTCCACTCGATAATGCACCTCTGGTCCATCCTCGTCGTGGTGATGGGTCACATTGTGCGATATATACTCACCTTCCGGCGTAACCTTTCGCGGTGTTACGATCTCGTGCTCGTGATCGTAGAGTCGCTGGGTGTAAGTTCCTATAACAGAAGATGACGCAATACTCAATTCCTCATGTCAGTCTTTGCTCCTTAATTGTGTATTTTGCCTTCGTTAAATGTATGTTCCCAATAGCAGATAGGTCATTATGATCAAAGTATGGAAATGCAAAATCCTCTACTGGTATGGAGATGGATTTCGATAGCACTGAAAAGTATGATATAGTATGTATAAGCTGGTTCTATAACGCGAAATAGAATATTAAAAGCAGTCTATGATTATTCCGCATTGATTTAGTATCTGTTCGTGTAGAGAAAGAGTAATCGAGAAAGAGGGAGATGGTTACAAACCGGGAATAGACTGTCCGCTATTCAATTAGCTTATGATTAAATGTGCATGCAGTTGGCTTGCCTGTCTGCCTGCCTGCCTGCCTGACTCGCTATTCGAACGAGGGGCGAGCGTGTTTCGTGCGTGTCACGCATAACAACGTCACGAGGAACACACCGTGTGATACCGCGACACCGCTCTTGATACACGACTCTCTCGATACTCCGGTGCTTGATCCTCGAAGAAGGATGCTGGACAACTGAACGCGGGGCAACGCCTTATCGACGCGCTCGTTAGTCTCCTTATTACTTTAATTGGCAGGAATTTACGTACTAGGAATACGGTGCGATATGAAGCGATAATTTTATTATGGCAATTAGCAACTAGAAGTGCCGAATGATAAATATTGCTAATTATCGCACTGAGCATGATTTATCTAATTTCGATGTGGTAGGACGAGTATATGGGCAAGCAAGTTTATTTTGCATTTGACATTCTGTATGAAACGATGAATGAGTCCTGTAATCGTGCTACCGTTAATAAGTTACGTGGAACAAACGAGGCAAAGAAATAAAGATGTTGACGGGCCAAAGTAATTGAAAACTGAAAAGTTCATAGTTGGATTATACCGTAGCTCATTGCTCGTAGAATACGCAGCCAAAGATCAATTAAAATCATCGAAGGAAGTTACTATTTTCCTTAATCGATCTTCTCAATCAAATCGTAAAGTTAAACAAAACTTTCATGTTCTACGAAGTTTCGAGAACACGGGTAACGTCAAATTGTTATCAATGGTTTGACCTTTTACCTAAACTCTCATTTTTTATAAGTATCTGGACTCGCCAGACCAAGCTCTACCTGATTCATGGCCACCCATGTCCGGCAAGGATTCAATACGAATTAATTCTTTATCGAATATCCTGACAAAATTGCTATATACTTTATTAACTCCAATCACGTTGACTATGACAAATGAGCTAGCCCCTACCTACCGTCGATATTATTTGTCAACGCGCTCCCATGGCAATAAATCACTTAACTCAAATGAAATTTGGAAAAATAATCGGTCGGCTAAGCGCATGCTCGATGTAATTCTCGTGCCTCTGGAAAGTTCTTTGTAGAGAGAAGAACGGAAGGAATAAACTATAAGTGGGAAGCAGGAGCGGAAATTATCCACGGAGAACAGTATTCAGCAACCTACGACCTCCTACTATGAAACAAGTCAATCCGATCAACGAACCACAACAGCTCGACAATTACATCTGGTTTTCACTTGGAATATCCATAGGGTCGTAAACAATCCGTGGTACCGTTAACTGGCGCTACGTCGCTGCCGGACCATAACGGGGAGTAGTAGTGTGTCTACGAGGACCATAATAGAGAGGCTCATAATCAGCCAGGTATCTTTAATATATCTCACGCAGCGACACTTTGAATTTCCTGGAATTCCGCGATGTCCCTCGATTTCCAATAAAATATAGAGCGACCATATAGATCGTTGCTGCAAGGAGAAACCTCTAACCGTACAAGGTAAACGGAGTGAAATATACAAGTCAGTGCGCGACAGCAAACCGAAAGAAGAAAGATTAGGTTGCAAGAGAGACATATGTATAGTATAGCCACCATTTAGGATTCCTATGGCAGTGAGGAGTTGTGGAGGGTTGTCAGCTTGACAGATCAGATTCCGTCGGATCGATCTCGCACAGAGAAGATTATAACGAGCACGTGGAGAGCCAGTCGTCTTGAGCGCTAATCCCGAAAGTGAAAATGAAGTAGGCCTCACACGGAGCTGCATTTCAATGGAGATGACAAGCACGCTCGCGACATATGGATTGGGTAATAACGATTTCGGGCGCTAAGATTTCTACACGAAGATACATCGTCGCAGCCGATGCTTCCTTTCATTCTTACTTCTTATTTCTGTCTCTCTGCACAATGTTGAAGGAAGAACTAGATATAACTACCGAGCTATAGCTATGGCGGTTTGCCCAAGTATATAATCATAATTAACCCATTATCATTCAGCATAGAAAAATGGTGGAACGTCCAATCAGAATAGATCGTCGAGCAGTCCAGGGTTAACTGCGGGAGGAGAAAGAGCGCAACGCTTGGAAGGCAGACCTCCCACGAGGCAGGATACTCTGCAGTTCCAGCGCAGTTTAATGCAGCTTAACGCTTCGAGTTCGCATTTGACTGGAGGCAGGTTAGTACCTACCTGCCTACCTGCCTACGTGCCTAGCTAGCTAAAGCTACCTACCTACCTACCTACCTACCGACCTACCTATCGACCTTCCTACCTGCTTACGCAGCCTAGCCAATTAGAGTCTATCGATGATATACGGTATCGTTGCCTAACGTAATTATTCGCGATCTGTGCAGAGTTATTAATTAGTCAACTTGCGAACACGCGTAACCCTTTGATTTTAGTCTTTCCGACTCATTAGTATCGCGGCCTTACAAAGTACCCGGTACCTGAAAATACAATTTTCACTGCATCATATTCACGGAATTCTACGAAATTATCGTCCAACTTGATCTCGACGTATTGCAAACATACTAATTGCAGCAGAAAGGTGTGGTCGCTTCTATATTATTTTTCTTCAATGTAAAACCAAAGCTACTTGAATTGATGTGACATTGAATACACGTGTGTATATGTCGTCGTGGCAGTTCAATCTTACGGTGACAAGTTATTCGACGCGCACCGTTGGTAGTTATACGCACGACAGTCACCCGGAGAGCGAGCGATGGAACAGGCTCGGGTCAAGTAGAGACGGCGATTAATCATGCCGTACAACTTAATTATTGTCCACACCTTTGTTAATGCGGCACGCAAGAGAAATCGATTGCGCGTGTGCGTGACATTTTACGTATAAACTTGTTGGACTCAGTAGGCACTATGCGGCCCCATAAGATATTAGTATGCTGGCTCCCTGATATCGAGTCAATACTTCGATAGCGAGTGGGTAATGCTACATGTCGCTAATTAATCGTGTCCAGCTGCTATTCCTCGTAAGCGCAGTAATTTAATATACGTGCGGACGGAAGCAGGTCGGCCGATCAGGGACCGGATAGACATCAGAGATTCGCCTTTCAGCCTGTCTGCAGGACACTTAGACTTGGAGCTTCGCGGTTACGACGTGTCGAGAGCGCACTGCTTCAGAATCCCACTAGACCGAGATCAAGATAGAAAAATGAGACATCCGGAAACTCCAAATTACGGACAACAATTAATAATGCGTAACGAACTGATAAGCAGAAAAGCAATTGTTTCATGACACTAACGGAGCAACAGCACACCCCGATTCTATTGCGTCACGCCTTTCAATCGCGTCTTTGCTAATGCCCACGCGCTAATACTTCTCAGTCTGTCGATATCCGATTAATGACGCCCTTCTACGATTTACACACTTTTCTTCGTTTAGTCCGATACATTACGTATTTCAACGACTCGGACGGCTCTTGAAATACGAAGGAAGCGAACTGTTTCTAAGAAGCAGTGAGAATGGTAACTACTACTTGTCATGAAAAAGCTTAGCGAATTTTATATACTTTATATGAAAGAGTTACGAGGAATTATCGTCGTGAAGGTCGTGCGAGGGATTGCACCATGCGGATATGGATTCGTAACGCTAGTCAAGTCAACGAGTAAGCACTTGTGAAGGTACTTATTGCTGAAGAAAAGAGAGATTGATGCCAAATGACCTAAAGATACGTGTACGAGGAAGATCACGACACCGAAGGACAAAAATACTTGGTGCTTACTACAGGATACCACTGAATAATCTAGGAGATTCGTGATCCAACAACGTTAATTTATATTGACGAGTACCTAAGAAGGTTTTAAAATTCCAAAAAGTTGTCCTCTTTCCGACAGAGATACACTTGGGCTTTTCATCCAAACTCCTGTACCGCAGCTACGGGGAACGGCAACGGGCACTGTCAAAAATTGTAAGCGGTACTAGAGAGTAACGTCGCCAGCCGCAGAACGAAGAAAAATGGAAAGAGGAGAGATTGCTGGATACCAAGGAGCTCGGACGGGAGAGAGGGCTCAATAAGAGACACCCTGCGTTAACTTGAAAGATGCAAGGGATGAGAGAGAGAGAGAGAGAGAGAGAGAGAGAGAGAGAGAGAGAGAGAGAGAGAGAGAGAGAGAGAGAGAGAGAG
>JARQTI010000190.1:12325-37966 GCA_030142655.1 Trachelus tabidus | reverse complement strand
AGAAAGAGAGAGAGAGAGAGAGAGAGAGAGAGAGAGAGAGAGAGAGAGAGAGAGAGAGAGAGAGATACAAGCATCCTATGCCAGGAATGAGGAGCGATGGTCGGTACAGTAAAGGGAGAAAGTGATGGTTTCCAAGCTAACAAAGTGAAGCGCGCACACTCATGAGATGAGCTCGAGCGCTCAAGTACCACTTGATTATCACGAAAACAACGCCGACAGAAGGCGAGCGTAAGGAAGGGGCAACGCGTCAAATAAACTGAGGAAACAAGATATTTCTTGAGTTATTTTCGTGTTTTGCTTCCTCGTGCATGAGAACTACGCACAATTTTCTGTATCTATCTCCCTCTAGGGCACAGACGATCGTTCGATGCCGGCAACGGCAGCGGCAGTGGCGGCGTCGCCAGACTCAATGAGATTAAATAGGATGTCGTGTATCTGGCTCACCTTGGCAGTTCAAGTTGCGGTCTTCGCCTAGACACTCTGAGACGCGAGACGCGTTCCTGCCATGGAGCCGAGCCGAATCATCTCTATCGCAACGAAGAACCGAAGAACGCCCTCGCCTCGCCAACTTCGTGTCCCATTGAACTATGGCCGCACAATAAAAAAAAGAATTCAGCAAAGAAGAACGGAAAAATCATCTATCGGTCAATGGATGAACAGAGATCTTATGATTGTAGACGTGAATTCTGATCCGTCTGTCTACTAGATCTCTATTGTATACTCGTCTGAACGTTAGTCCTTTTCTCTGCTAGAGAAGTGCCAACTTCCACGGCCTTATTCGGAGATTGCGGGCAGGGCAAGAAGACAAAGGGATGAGGGGGCAAAGAGGCCTGATAGGTTTTCAGATCTCAGACAGACAAGCAGCCCCACGCAATATCGCATCAGCGAGCTAAACTCATTGCGCTTGAAAGAAGACACGATTGGTCCATTGACAGCGTGCCCACGCACTTCTGGGCCAAGAATACGTGCGTGCACGCACACAGGTGATTACCTGCGTATACATTATTTATTACGTGGCACCCACGCACCATCACGCAGTTAGTCACATCGCGGCCAGTTCTTTTTAACGAGTCTACATAAATGCTCTTCCGAAATGATGCACGAAAATTGTTCTCTCAATTTTTCTTCGAGACATGTACACACACGTATGTGTATACGTATATGTTTATAATATAATTTTGGAATATAACCTGCGTGATTACTTTATGTCTAGTGCGATAATGACCATGGATTTTTATAATGTTGTCCAAGCCATCAAGATGATTATAAGAGTAACGGACAAATTACTTGGAGTAACGTATTGAACGCACCATGATGATAATGCTGCGTAAACAGCTTTCCTACAACAATTTCCGTCTATTGGAATAAATGCTTTTAACGAGATACTGATTAGGAAAATCTCTTCAGTATTACTGTAAATTGAGTATTATCTGTAAATTAAATTAACAACTAATTTGACCACTTCTCGACTTTCTTCGAGAAAAAAAAGGAAAATGTCACAATTAAATTTTTGGCATAGCCGCACTGTTTCGCCAGACACCTCTAAGAATGACGGGAAGTGAAAGCCGCAAATGAATAATGACGTTATCTCACCCAAATTCCCAAGCATGAAATAGTCAAGGAGGCTACCAAAAAAATAGTAATAGAAGTCCAACGTAAAAACAGTCTTTAACAGAAGAAATAGTGAATAATTGCAGTGATACTCACCCCTTAGGGGAAGTCGTCGTTGCTGTAATTCCGGGATGGCGTAGACAGCGGCAGCTTGCAAGATCAGCAAATACCACATATTTGACAGCATCCTTTCTAGCAGGGCAATGCGAATAGGAACCTGATGATTGCTCATTCTTCTACTTCCCTGGCATTTCACCTACGGCTCAAACGAGATTAAGTCAATCTCCAGGGTGGTGTAATCGACTAGCTAAATGTCCTGCTTGTCATGAACTCATCGGGATTTTCTCGGAGCGATTTCCCTCGCGTACAGTCATAACTCGAGATTCATGACTCGCAAAGTCCGAACTGATCTCCGAGGAGAAGCCTTTTCGGTATCTATTGTAATCTACTGTGAAACGCTTCAGCCAAAATGGTCGTAAAGCAAGAGTACCAATTAATAGCATAGGAAGCACGAGATTAGGTAACTAGTGTTATAACGCAGTCGAAAACGCAATTCCTAGAGAGACTACTCTCGGAAGCACTGAGTCCAGGAAAATAAGGTGCAATGCAACTGACAGAATGTCGATTTGTGAGACACGGGAATCAATAGAGAAGGCATGTATCCATATGGATGAACTGTAGCGCCTCGGCGCTTCTATCGTTTCTCTTCTTTTTCGTCTTTTCGACTTTTTCTTACTTTCTTCCGTTCTTTAATTGAACACCGATTTCCGAAACTGATCACGACTTCTGCAACCAGTCGTGCTAGGCATTTCGTGGCAGCGAAGGAGGAACGAAAACTAAGCCAGTGCGTTAGATTCCATATCAATAACAAAAGCAATTACGCGAAACACGAAAAAATGTGAACGCCGTTTTAAAGTTTACAGCAGCTTTCAGGTTAACGTATGCATTTCAGCACAGAAATTTTGCTAAACCAAATGATATTTTAGATGAGAGTCGATAAAATTGCTGATTTTATTTCTCCCGGGAATCACCGCCCCCAGACAGAAATTTCAGTCTAGCAAAATAATAAACGATCTTCGAGAGAAGAGAATTTTAGTTCTCCCAGCTTAATATTTGCGTCCACAAGATTTATATGCAGCACGTTGAGCATCTTCACAATCGTTTTATCTGCAGATGAAATTATCTCGTCCAACGTTGAGGACGCTTTTGTCGTTGAAGCTAGAACCGGCACCCCGACACTTCGTGCACTAGCTTGCTGTTACCTTTGTCGGTTTCTCTCAACATTTTTTCAATCTCCCTTTCTCCGCCTCTCTTCCATGTTCATGTAAATCCGCATGGTCATGAAAAAATGTAAACGCAGCGGACAGTCCGCCAGTCACTGTCTCAGAAACATTAACTCGAACCGAGTTGTCAGGTAAATGTTTATGTGTGATTTATGTGGGGCACTTTGGCATGCGAGCGTGGCGCCGGCGTTGCTTCCCTCTCTTACGGCTCTCATTGTTCTCCGAGTGATAGATCGAACGAGAAAGATTATTTATGAATCGAAATTAATTACGACCAGTACTGTCGCGCTGTGCCTTTGAGCCAATCTTCGTTAAACTTTTTTTTTTAAGGAAAAGCTCACAGATCGCAATAAAGCCGATACAACGAGGTTTCCAATTTTTAATCATCTATGACACGACTCGCGCATACTCGAACGATAGCGTGAATTTCGTGGTTACCTTTATGATATATTAAAGTTCAAGAACATCGTGATGAGATGATTCCTTGAGCCATGGAACACAGCACCCGCTGCTCTCTTTCCACAGACTGTACTTTCTGTTTTACGGAAAAACAAGTTTAGTTACTCTGAGTGGATACCTGCCACTGGAAATTCACATACCGTCGTCGCACGTTATTTATACAGCACCACGAGTTCCGCAGACAGTGCGAAAGCATTTTAGCGTTCTAGCATTTTACTAGTGCTCTAGCCTGTCGCGCCTTCCACGTACTATTATAGTTCCTGAGATATCATTTGAATAGTAAATTCTTTCTAACGTTTAATTTAACGTACCGGATGCGGATGCTCATTATAATTGGTTCGTCTACGAGAGGAAGATCCTCAATGTGACAGCAGGTGCGTGTGTGAATGTGTCAGCCGAGAAGATGATCACGAACACCAGATGCACTTGGAAAGAATCTCCGAAATCTCAAAATGATGTCCTTACGTAGGTAATTTGTTGTTTTTACTGTTTTATATTTAAACAAAAACACAATGTACATCCTGCACAATATAATGCGCCATACGGACGTAACTGTTACTTCTATAGAAACGGCAATGAAAATAACAGGCACAGCGTGGACAAATATTGATCCCCAAATGATGCTTGGTTAGGGAACGTTGTTCTGATCCATACAGAAATCAATGACGAAGTACATCAAGGAATTGGATGCTGCGCGTGGACCTCGTGGTCCTCGAAGTCACGGCAACGATAGCCATCACAATACTAGTGGTGGCGGCGGCGGCGGCGGCGGTGGCGGCGGTGGCGGTGGCGGTCGCTTCTCTTCTCTCCTCTTCTCACTCTATTGGTTCTTTTAGCCTCTCCTCGTGAAACGCCGCTCTCAGCTCGTTCCACGTACGCTCGTTCCTCTCTTTCTCACCACTTGAACTTCCTTCTTTACCTCTGACGCCCGCGACTCGGCTGATCTAGGTAAGACTAGTTCCCCTCGGTGGACCCCTTTCTACCGCTGCCGCCACCGCTGGTAGTGGATCCACCACCACCACCGTCACCATCACCACCACCACCACCGCCACAATGACCACCGTCGACACCAACAGCGTTGCCTTCTCGCAGCCCACTGAGAAGGTGGTCACAGGCAGGCATACGAGCAGCCAGCCAGTCAGATAGGCTACTATTCCAAAATTGGAGGATCGACCCACGCGAGCGCGTTTCCGTCCGGAAAGTTTTGTCGCCAGTTGACCATTCGACCGCTTCGATGAGGCAGCAGGTGCTCGTGGTCACGACGACCGTCCGAATCCCGGCACACGCACACTCGCTTCTTCAATCTCCTTTACGTCTGTCGGGTTTACAGAGCGAGCGACCTCAAGATTAATCTGAGAACGCTTTTATAGTTGTGATAATCGAATTGATCCCCAGGAGGTAGAAAATGCCATCTTTAAAAAAAAAAAGAAGCCATCTTTAATTCAGTGCACCATAGAATGGATAAAGGATTGCGAAATAGCGAGAGAAGAAGTTAAAGCTATTTCTCGATGATCATAAGACGAACGTTCAATCCCGGATATAAAATTAGAACGCCCTGTCCAGTTGTTTGTCGCCGTACAAAGCTCCGGTTTATCCCATGCAGTCGGATACCACCACTTTACCATTCGGTATCGATCGAAATGACCTCACAATCTCGTATCTGACATCTGTTTACAGTAGCTTCTCTCGAAGCGACGACAAACTTGCATTTCAAGAATAACTAGCAGATTGCCTGCTCGACTGCTAGATTGATCGGAACTTTTGGTGTGAAGCACATTTAAAATATACTTCAATACACATTTCATCTGGATGTCAGGATCTCAGGACAAGAATATAGCCATAAACTAGATCAGGCATGCATTGATTGCAAAAAATGTTTTATCTAGACCCACATGGCTCGATTGTTTCCGTATCCTTGGATAATTATCCTTAAAATTATCGCGAGTGATCGGTACGATGCAAATACACAATGAACACAATGAACTCGGAGTCTCGCTTCCAAAAGATAGCAAGAGAAAGAAAAAGAGATTGAGAGTTTCATTTAGAGAACTTAAAACTTGGGTTCAAATTTCGAATGCCCTAATCTTAACTTTAGACTTGAATGTGTAAATGTTTTTCTCGACGTTTCCCAGAGTTGCTCGAAGTTCGATTTATTAGCTCATCGAAAGTAGAAATATGCAAAGCCAGCGTCTCGCGATCAATGCTCTAATCATTTACTCTACCGTTCAACGGCGAATCCAAGAGTCACTATGACGCCACTAATGCTGTCCAGTGAAATACGAAAAAATCTGAAGTAGATAAGGTCCGACATCTGGAAAATAGTAAGAATGACGTTCCATTTTTGTTCTCCTTAACCCAATTTCATTCGAAGGTCGATCATGTAACATGTTGATTTATATAAAATATCTTATTAGAGGCGATTTTATTAAAGACGTATTATTGTACCGTAATGTGTCGTAACACATTAAAGGTAAAGCCAAAGGGCGATACACTTGTACTCGAGAGCAGCGAAGTTGACGCTACACGTTGGTACTCCTGATATCGACATCCTGTGTCACTGTTACGGAAATTGTATCTCCTTAAATGAAATGCATATCACATATCATAAAATCCTGTCGAATAGTTAAATATCTAATGTCTCTGTAATGAGCCGGCATTTATGAATACTGCTTAGTGCACCAGGTATATATGTATACATATATTTATATACGTGACGCGAATCGTTATGAGAACATTCGAAAGTAAAGTCGAATTTGGTTCCTGGCAAAAATACTTTTTCGCTGAAACGGAAGAGACAGAATATTCCGCAGGTTTGCCACATCCTGTGGGATATCTAAAGGCGTAGTCCATGCACGGTATATTATCGTGTATGGTTGTGTATGCTCGGAACGAAACCCAAACAGGAGGTTATTCTCGTGGTTGAAAGAGCCTCTCTGTGAAGGATTAGTAGTTCCTGTACCGGCGGCTGCCGTAGTCTGCGGTACTGCGGTTTGCCTGGCAACTCTGCTCTTCGTCGCTCGTCACTTTTCTCATGAACGAGCGCACATATGATCACGCATGTGAAACAAAGCTCGTGCTTCCGAAAAATTTGTCAGCCATCCGACTGTCACGCTAAACATTTCTGACGTTTCTTTGTTCGTCACTATTTCGACAACCTCATCTCCATTTCGATTCGATGTTATGAGAGAAGGATTTGCGCTTTTGACATTTTATAGTGTTCTCCAGGCTGCCTCTGGCTTCACTGGTAACATGCTCGACAGGTATCCACTGAGCCCAGGGAACGTGCTCCATGGTAGGTGAGTGCATTTGCCTTTGCATTCTCCTGCTTCTACGCTTGCTGCTATAGCTATCAATTTTTATGTGAAATAAATCGATCATGACAATACCAGAAACTAGAAAAATTCGGTCGAGGAAGGACCTTGGTGTTTTGGCGTACCAACGCGATGGTGACTCCATTCTGCCGTTTCGTTCATTGCATTTCATAGGGTCATTCGACTCCGATTGAGAAAATAGAAAAATAGATTCTTTACGAGACACTAAGAAAGATGACGCAAACTCGCTATACTTCATGTCCAATGACATCCTGTACCTCTTGTTATTTTTCTTAAGCTTCGATTTTCGCAGTGCTGATGGTACTTCGTATCCCATTAATGCGAGAACCGTTGCGGGACCACTCACGTTTTCCCTCTTCCGCAAATGTAAATAGCAAAGAACAGCAAACATTGTAACTGAATGGCGAGATAGAAGATAAATTTTTAAATTCGAATACCGGCAATTGAACTGAAAATTGAGTTACCTGTTACTATGGCTTTATTTACTGTCTTTCTTGTGTCAAGTGGTGTTGATACTTTTTCTTCTAACAATGATCGATTTCAATGAAACATTGAATGAAATTCTATCAAGACAGGTATTCCCGCAATATCCACGACCCAGAGCTTTTGATCCCACGAAGAGTCTTCGAAGATGGCAGCTTTCACACGTTCTCATTGCCAAAGTTCTACGACCGACGAGACACCGAAACGAGACAACGTAGATCAGTTAATGAGAATGAACCCTCAGAGAAGTTACATTTGGTGCTTCCCTTTAATGGTGCCGATCACCATGTGGAACTGCAACCCCATCGTGAATTCATCTCGCCCGATATGGTTGTGGAAACTCGTGGCGCCGGGATCTCCACCAATCTAAATGACGCGTTGCGGTTCAAGAGGATCCCTGATGAGCAGTGTCATTACAGAGGCTTCGTCAAGGGACATCAAAACTCCAGAGCGGCCCTGTCGCTCTGCGATGGTGTAGTGAGTATTAGAAGGCCAGCCCAAAGTTCTTTATTTTCTCGATTTCGATTTTGATTTTGATCCGACCATCATGTATACTCTCTTTCTGGAGAGATTTTCCTAGAAGAGTTGTAAGAGTAGAGAGAGAGAGAGAGAGAGAGAGAGAGAGAGAGAGAGAGAGAGAGAGAGAGAGAGAGAGAGAGGGGGGGGGGAGTCGAATTCTGAGAGAGCGAACAATCCTTGGGTAAGTCGTCGAAATCGTTTTCCGCTAGTCGAACTTCGGGAATACATTGGAATATACATTGCCGTCTGAACGAAGCTGTGCAACGATGTTTTGTCAATCCATACAGTTCCTCTTTTTCCGATTGGCATCACGTTTTAATCCTGATTTTACGATCGATCGCCAAACTGAATTAGCGAAATTTTTGAAGAATGCGTCAATCTATATGCAAATGCGTTTATCAATTTGCATTTGCTCAAGATATGATAAGAGCTTTGCTTAGCATCGAGTAATATACACACACAGAAAATTATATCGACGATACTCGAAATCGGTATTAGAATTGGCAATGGTAGCGAATATTAGTTGTGCGCGACTAACCTCAAAAATACAGAAGATACGCAGATGAATGTGAACGCCATCAAGTCGCATCCCACTCGCCGCTCATTTACTTGATTCTCCATCTCAATCATACCGTATATATCCTCCTCTCCTTCTCTCCTCTTTCTCAGTCACTCCCCCCCCCCCTCTCTCTCTCTCTCTCTCTCTCTCTCTCTCTCTCTCTCTCTTTCTTTCTTTCTTTCTCCCTCCACCCTTCATATGCATTGGTATATGCTCACCCACGCATCGACTTATACATAGTAAAATTATCGAAACATATCTTATGCTGAAACACCATGGCTTACATGCTCACGGAACCCCCTGTTGACCTGCCGACTAATGATTTTTTCGATGAATCCGCGAGCAACCTTATCTCGTTTGACAGCTTACTTGCGTATTAGAGTAATCCAGAAACCTTGTGTGCAGGCCGGCTATGTACAAACCAATCAAGGACGATACTTCATTGAGCCACTAGAAGAAACGGAACCAGCCACGGATGGTCAGCGCGTGCACATGGTCTATAAAAGAGGAACACCTCATGAGAGACAATCCGATAATAAGAAAATGTCTAAACGACATTGCGGAACTGATGGTTAGGATCTCGAGTGAATGAATAATAAAATAATGCAAGACTAAATGCATGAGGGAAGGAAGGTGAATCGCGTAGGTTGTCTAATTGACGGGCGTGTTTTACCTTCGCAGACCAGTGGGAGTCTGCCTGGGCGGAACAATTGGCCAAAAGACAGCTACGTCTGGCCAAGACTAATAGCATCGCTTCGAAGAGAGCAGACCCGAAAGCCCCCGTGGCCTCCAGTACTCACAGCATTCATCGCTTCATCGAAATAGGATTAATTGCAGATAGAAAATTCCTTGATTATCACAATGGGAGCAACTACGAGCAGTACTTGCTCACAATCATGAATATGGTGTCGGATTATTATCACGACAGTAGTAGTGGTAATCAAATAGATGTCATCGTTGTGCGAATGATTTACTTAGAAATGCAAAAGGACGAGGTAGCGCCGAATTTTATATCTCTTTTAATATTAACTTCATATCAATCGATGCTTCCCATCACTCTACACCTTCGTGTTTTAATGTATAGATAGACTTGCACATCAGTCCAAACGCTGAGAAGACACTCGACAGCTTCGCAAAATGGGCCGAAAAGATGAATCCGAAAGATCCCGAACATCCGAATCATTATGATATTGCTGTACTAGTCACAAGGTATTAATTACTGATCTGTCCACTCGTTACGTTTCAGCTATTATTGCTCTTCACTTTTCGTTCTTGTATTAAGACACGACATTTGCGCGGAGACGACTTCCTGCGATCTTCTCGGTCTGGCCTTCGTAGCAGCGGCCTGTGATCCCCCTAAGGCTGCCTGCATCAACGAGGATTCAGGGCTCTTGCTAGGCATCGTCATAACTCATGAAGTTGGCCACGTGTATGTCTGCAATTAATCAGTCTACCATTTAGCTTCCACCTAGAAATCCCCTTCTTAATTGCTTTCTTGTTGGTATGGCCCATTGCACAGAATGGGATGTTCTCACGACGAGGAGGCCATCTCTGGTTGCAAAGAAATGGATCCTAAGGACGACAGCTACTTCGTTATGTCGCCAATCGTATTTATTTACACCATTAGATGGTCGCCTTGCAGTAAAAAATTTATCACGACTCTTCTCGAGTAAGAAGATTTCACTTTCAGAGTTTAAACGCTGCCCAATACAATTGGACACACGATTATCAATTTTCCATGCAGTAGCGGCCTGGGAGAATGTCTGAACAATGATCCTAAGAATCCACCAGAGAGGTACAAACTGCCCAACATGCTGCCGGGTGCCATGTACGACGCAGAGTTTCAATGTAACCTCGACTATCCTGGCTCATCTTTCTGCGATGCCGGATCAGTAATTATCACCAGATCATTGACGTGCACATCTTTTCCACAATGTTTGCGTTGCATGCTTGCTTCCTGTTCCGTTAGGTTGACAGGTGCGAAGCGCTATGGTGCAAAACGGAGGAATCGAAGTGCTCCTCGAAAGGAGCTCCAGCTGCCGAAGGGACCAAATGTGGAGAGAATAAGGTTCGCGCAGGTCGAAAAGTCCCATTTCGCAGGAGATGCATAACTTAATTTATTTCTCTGTGGATATCAGTGGTGCATTCGAAAGAAGTGCGTGGAAATGGGCTCTCGACCTAAGGCGGTTAACGGTGGTTGGGGTGACTGGGGTCCGATGGGCGAATGCTCAAGGACCTGTGGGGGCGGGATCAAATCCGCCGAGAGAGAATGCGACAAGCCAACGCCGGCAAACGGCGGGAGATACTGCATCGGATACAGAAAGAAGGTTACCACCTGCAACACTACGGTACTTATGTTTAGGTTACTGTCATCGAAAGACGTTACTTTCATTGGATGCACTGAACTCAATTTTAATTGCGTCACAGCCCTGCGACCCTTCAAAGCCACCTTTCCGGGCAACCCAGTGCGCAGGATACGATACAAAAAAAGTATTGACCGATGGACTTCATCAGTGGAAACCTTACATGTCGGAGGATGAAAATCCATGTGTACTTTATTGCATGAACGAGAAGAATACGTTTGTTAAACTTTCGCCGACTGCGGAAGATGGAACGCCATGTAAAGGAGGAACGTATCACATGTGCGTTTCCGGAGTGTGCAGGGTACGTTCCCATTGATCGTTACTCGATCCTCTAATTATCTGTGTACTGTCGTGGTTATTTTTATAGAAAGTCGGCTGCGACTGGGTACTGGATTCCGATGCCATAGAGGATCAATGTGGCGTTTGCAAAGGAGACGGATCACAATGTACTCCGGTAGAGGGTGAATTCACAAAGACGGGTACTCGCGGTAAACCTCTACTCTATTATAAAACTTGGACCAATTTTTGGGCAATGTAAATCTTGAAAATCTATATGAAATGTGTTCACGCTTCTTGATGATAGGTTACGTGAAAATTGTGACAATTCCAAAAGGAAGTCGTAGCATACATGTTGCCGAAAAGAAAGGCAATGAAAACACGTTGGCACTTAAATACGAAAAGGATGACAAATACTGTCTAAACGGAAAAAAGTATGATCGTATGAGTTCTATTAATCGAGAAGTATGACATTTTTTTAAATCTTACAAAATTTTCAACAGTATCGAACAGCGAGACGGAGAATATGAATGTGCAGGAGCACTTGCTATTTATACGCATCCCGAGCCCCAGAAGGAGGAGATTCAAATAAAGGAACCGATCACGGATGATGTGCAAGTGCAGGTACCTGAACCCTTTAAAATGGAGTTTGAAAGTGACCAACTTTATTTATCGTTTCAGTATACGTTCTATGATCCCAATTCGAATCCCGGTATTACTTATAAGTACTACGTAAAATCTGTAAATAGTTCGTACACGCCTAAGTATTTATGGGACTATGTTGAGTGGTCGCCCTGTGATGCTAAATGTGGCGGAGGAACTAAGGTAAAAAGTTAATGCATTCGCATATAAGTGATCTTGCTACTTGCATTGGCGACTCACTGTTTTCTAGGTTTCTGAGCCGACTTGCATCGAGCAGCAAGCCGGAAAAGTAAGCACCAGTTACTGTCAGTCGATGCCACGACCAGAATCAAAGAGTCAGATTTGCAATCAGAAACCTTGTGGTGCGAAGTAGGTTCTGGGGATTCTTAGAGTTTTCGAATTTTCTTCAAAAAATTTAAGTGGTCAGTGAGACAATTGTATATATTTTTCTTTTTTCGGGAATAGATGGCGAGTCAGTCAATGGAGCAAGTGCAGTGCTTGCGGTGGTAAGAAAGGCACAAAGCATCGGAAGGTCCAGTGCGTGAAACCAGCAGCACATGCGGGTGGTGACGATGTGCAGTCAGATTTGAGTGCCTGTAAAGGCAGAGTTCCGAAGCAGAGCGAAGAATGCGTGGGAGAGAGACCGTGCAAGAGAATTTGTGCCAAGAAAACTCGAAATTCCGAAAAATTTATAGATGTATCAGTGAAGCCGGAAGCACGTGCGCTGTCATTGGACGAGCAAAGAAGAATGATAGACAATTTTGTTGATTTGGGCCTGGCCCGATATCTTGAGAAAACATACAACTCGAAGTCGGAGAAAAGAAACGTGGCTGAAGACTTTAGACACTTGATACATGAGTGGATCGTTAGTGGCGAGGAAGATAAACGAAAGCGCACGTGCGAGAGAGAAGCCGGAAAGGATGTGGAAAACGAACGCGAAAAGAGGTTCACCACTCCAAAGCCAGGATCCATTATAAAGGATCATGCACCTACCAACCAAATTATACTTCTTCAAGCGCCATTAAGAGACGATTATTTGAAGTCAAATTTGTCAGACCTTGCATTCCAAGAAAGTGGCGACTCTGTGCCCATGGGACTCGACACAAGACAAGAAAAGGTCTATAAAGGTGCGCAAGCTGTAAAGCTTCTGAAAGAGCTGACGCATACTGATAGCGTTTCGACTTCCGCCAAAGATAATAACACGGATCCCGAACGTGACAGCGACTATGGCACTTCCCACGCATCTCCAAATAAGATCGACGATGATGCAACGTCGACGCCGACGCCGACATCCAAATCTGAAAGTGACTGAAACACTTCCATACTTAACAAACGTTACTTTTAATTCTTCCACTTATGTGCTGCAAGTTTATTATTAAAAAGAGAAATACACTTTGTAAATATAAGAGTTAAGCACTTGATGGACTGAGTCGCAAGTTGTCAAAACACCGGAAGATCGTCAATGCTCGGCTGTTCGTTTATATTCAATGTTGCGCTCTTTAGTGTATCGGCTGATCGGGGTCTAAGGGGTAGGAATTTCCGAGGTCGTACGTGCCTCGTCCTGTATCCTTTGAATATACTTTACAGCATCCATACCGACGAGAGTAAAATCCGTCACATTCTCCGGTGGTTGAGGTTTGAAGTCTTTCGGAAAATTCACAACATTATTATCCTCATCCCGTTCTAATATAATCGTCAAAGTAAGATTCTTAATATCTTCCTTGTCCGCTAATATTTCTCCCTTATTAATTTTTTCCACTTTGACTACTTTATCTTCATGCTTATCTTTTCTCTTTTTAATTGTCGACGAGTGTAAAGTCTTTCTGAAAGAATCCATCGTATTGTCAATTGCATCAACCCATCGATCGTCTTCATTCTGATTGTCGAAGATAGGTTTTCTCGAAGCTCTTCCCAAATCTTCGTTTCCTCCGAACATCGAAGATTCGTTATTTGATCTTCTATTCAACAAATCCGGGATGCACTGATGATCTTCTCTTGAGTCTCTTTCTCCCTCAGCGTTCTCGCATCGTCGAATTCGATAGTTACAAACTTCCGTTTCCTTCGGCTTTGGTCCTTGACAAAAATTGTCGGAGATGATATCCGCCTCTTGTTCTCCATGGCCAACAGGTCGTATACACTTGACTGCCCGTACTTTCTTACACGACGAAGTACACGGGATACAACCTTGCCAGTCACCGATCATCCATCTATAACATTAAAAAGGCTGTAGTTATCTTAACAAGCCAATCGATTGAAAGAACATCATAAGCGCTTTCTTCGACTCTTCTTATATTGTAGTTTGCAGCAGTTAACCTGATCCCGCTTCAGAATAAAAATTCATTGTGCGTGGTGGAGAAGGTCGCCGAAAACAACTGGTTAGTGACTCGAAGTCACGATAAACCACGATCAGAGGCTTCTCCAAACTTTTATGGTACTTACCGCGGAACGCAGGGTGCCTGATTGCAAGGTCTCATCTTAACGTCTGGTTTTGTGATGTTCTTACAAAAACTATTGTCTACTTGTCCGCTAGTTTTTTCTATGCAACGAGGTGTAGAAACCTCCTCACCGGGACCGCAAGGTGCGTTGCATTTGGACCAGTCGATGTAGCCCCAATCGAACTCCGGCTTTCTCGCCTTCTCTTCTCGTAGACCCAATGAATATTTGAGTGTCACGTTTTCCTTCGGATAAACCTAAACCCCCATCAAGACAGACATGAAGCAATTGAATAAACTCCAGTACTAAAACAACTTCAGAAAGGTCTCATTCACATTTACCAGTATTACCAGCTCCTCTGTAATTGGTCCCGGTATGTTGAGGGCTTCTTGTTTCCCTCGTATCATCCCTAACCACGCCTTTGATCCAGGAACGTCAAACATTCCTAATCGATTCCTGAAATAATACAGCGAAGAATTTAGAGACACACAAGATTTTTATTTTACGGAAAAAAAAATGAAATACTTTTACCCATCGATCAAAACATTTCGTGTATTTTTGCTCTTGACGACTATTCGTGACTTCGTTGGTTCCGCTTCTTCAACTCGAATGTTCTTAGCTTCCACGGGCACATCTATGACTTTCTTTAGACCTAATTTTCCAAGTTATTCAAGTCTATAGCCAAAACTTTCTAAGAGCCCAATGCAAAGAATTACGAACTTGATTGCGCCTGAATTGATATAGTGCCTTCTTTCAATCTGCACGAAGTGCCATCGCCCTTGCAAACTCCACAGATGTCCTCAACAGCATCGGATTCCATGTCTAAATCGCAGGGTATTTCTTTGCAAATGCCACCGATGCATATATCCCGAATACCTCTATAGCACGTAGTCCCGTCTATCACTTTCGGCTTTAACGACGTCAGCAGTTTCGTTTCGCTCAGACAAAAGAGAACACAGGGATTTTCGGAAGCCTTCAAATCTTCAACCAACGAAAAAAAATATATATTTAACGCGCAAGCGATCGATTATCAATTTAAAAAGTTGTGTCGTGTAGCATGAAAAGGCAAGTCACATAGGCACAATAGGCAAACGAAACTTGAAACAGAAATTAGACGAACGAACACACGAAGATTATTACGAAATCCCCGTGCGGCAATATTGGCTTACTTTCTGGTAAGTTGTAGCCCACCCATTGATGAATCTTCCCGTCTTCCGGGAATACCCAGTCATTGAACTGGGCACACTGGACGTCGCGGAAGGATGGCGAACCAATTTCGCAAGGCTAATGAAGAGATGACAAATCACTGATAACATTTTACTCGATTGACGTGTTAAATTAGTACTTACATCAGTGGCGCATATTTTGTGTCTCTTTGAATTACCCGGGCAGTATGCGCCTCCTTTCGAAGGTCGTGGATGATTGCATTTTCGTTCCGAGGATGCAACACCGGAGCCACACGTGCGAGAGCATCGGCTCCAAGGTGACCAGGCGCTCCAAGCTCCATCCGTGGCATCAGGACGTTCACCGATCATGAGGCATTTCATTTGATAGCACCACTTTTAGTTACAGTACAGGTAAAGGAGACGAGAAGAAATTAAATGACAGCAGGAAACGCATATGAAACAGGAATTGAAAAAATAAAAGAGCTTTTATGCTTATTTCAATGGAAAGAATTCTTGTTAAGAGTGTCGGTTGTAATGGTCGTTTGGCTTGTGAATTTCAAATTATTACTGCCATTCGCGATCGAATCTTAGAAGAAACTGGGCGAATGAGTAACGACGATAAGAAGAAAAAAAGCAGCCTCTCAGCATCATCTCTCCTTGATCTCTTTCGTTTCTTTCGTATCGTTAATCTCCTGCGACTTCGTCAACTCCATCTCATCTCCACCATAACAAGTCATAAAATGTGAATTTGCAAACGCGATGACGATTCAATTCTATGGAACTCATAATGGCAATTAACGATTACCTATTAGCCGGATTTACAGATTTACAGTTGAACAGCCTATCAACTACCAGCGCCAACAAGATTCTCAGTAATACCTGTAGTACGAGCCCACAGTCAACGTTAATGAATTCATCCGCGCGTTTCATCGAGCACTCCGGCGAGTGTCTCGTTATTAACGCTGTCACATAAATTCAACTGATATTTAGCGAGAATCACTATGTCGCAATTAGTTCTTCGCCAGGAACAAGGTTTTATCCCAGCCAACCAGTCTTGCCAAATATTTGAAATTCAAAGCAGTCTCCCAATTCCCTCTCGGAGTCGTTACGATGCAGTTACGTAGGGATGCACTAATTCATGTATATAATTATATAATGCATTTCAATCTGTAGCAATTTCTTACTCTTTCCTCCCCGCACGGCGTCCCCTCTGCTGGCGGTATCTTCCTAGATATACATCCTTTGCCAGGCACGGCGCATTTGAGCGCCTCACAAGTCTGCAATAATAAAGTACCATCGTCATGTGAGAAAGATGCATGCTGGGAAATTTCCAGTGTTCTTGCTTAGGAGACTCGGCAAAGGAAGTTCATAGGATAAAGCAGGTCGCAAGAACGCTACCGCAAGGTAGGTTAGAGCTTAGCGATGCCAACGGCAGATGGTGCCAATTTACGGAATACCAACCGCAACCAGTACTCGCTAGACTACATTTTCTGCCTCCCTCCGTGCCCGGCGAAAAACCTACTTTGATGTGAATTTTCGCGCACGTGTACTTCCGTTCGTCTGCCAAGAGTATCTAGAGATGTGTACGACGGTCATTTCGAAAAAGAAGTCAGAATTTAACGAAGCACAGAGCCAGTTTGCTACTCTGTGTTGATATGCAGCTTAATATTTATAAATGGTCTCGTAAAAGCGAGAGAGATCATAGACACGAGACAGCTCCTTCCAGGAAAATAAGAGAAAAAGGTCCAGCGAGACAGTAGAGTGGCTGGCGTTAAAATTAAAACTAACTGAAAAGTACTCCCAGAGAGGGCCAGAGAGTCTATACCTTTCAAACCAAGGCAGACAATCGGCTAGATAGGAAAATGACGCCTTGCGTAAAATTTTTATTCTCTACTCTAAGAAGAAACTCTTGGGACATTTTTCATACTTACGATTCCCAGGTCACACTGTCTAACATCCTGACGGTATCTTAACCGGCATTGATCGTCGCCATTGTACATAACTCCCGGTAACATATCTATCAACGGGAATTGGTGGTCCTGAGCAACGTCCGATAGACACGATCCCATTCCTGCTCTGAGTAGACGTAAGAAAAAAAAAGTGAACGTTAAAAATGTAGACTAAGCAGAGTGGCCTGCGCATCATAATTGGGTTTCCCTACTCGAGATAAAGCTTGACATAACCCTGGGAACACTTTGACCACTTCTTTGTCACGTAATGGTATCCTGGATACATGACAGTGGTTTCGATGTAACCGTTCTGATGAACAGTAATTCCTGGACAACCGTTCTCCTCTTCTAGATCGTGAGACATGCCAATCCTACACACAAAGTACATTGCGTTTGAATGGCGTGTTAACGAATTATTCGTCGTTCTTTCGATTCTTACGTATGCCCGATATGGTGAGCGATATGGTAACCGGTCTCGAGCCCAGCATCCCTGAGGACCACAGCAGCTCGGAGAGGATCGCAAGTTCCTGCGATTGTCGACATTCCAGTGAATCCGCAAAGGCTCTGCGTTTTGCAGAAATCTATCCTGGCGGAGGACCGATCGTCAATGGATATTCTATTACGTAGATTCTAGAAAGGATACCTGCTCAGGAGGATCGCGCAATCGTGATGATTCGGGTGCGAATCGTCTCCCGGATTTATCATTCGTTGCCATTCCTGAAAGTACTTCATTGTCTCTCCAGCATCCTTACTTACCGACAAATTCATCTGCAATATTGGAAGACAATAAGTTTACAACCTACGGAACACCGTATTTTCGATGTGTACCTCGTCCTCTTCTACTTCTAGCCTAATAATTCTGACGATGGTCAATTCCATTTCGATACCCAGACTTATGTCGTGAAACAAACCGGCAGCCTGGAAGGTGAAATACGTAACAAATTTAAGAAGCTGCGATACGCAGCAAATCGACAGCTCTTCAATGTACCATATTGAAGAGTGTTAAAACGTAATTCTCAACATCAAAGTTTTTGTGATAATCCAGAAGAGTCTTGTCAAGTACGAGAAGTAACTCGACAGTATAAAATTTAGGATCGACTCTCGAGAAATTTCTCTGAACCACGTTTGAAGCTCTCTTTAATTTTTTCGTGGAAAACTTCCCGGTTACGTTACAGAGACTTTCCATTCCCTCTTGAAAGTCTCTAGGACTCGTTCTATGAACAATATGTGGATGTTCCGTTTCTTTAGTGAAATCATGATCTGCCATCGGTTCGATAATGTACCAGGAGCGCTTCGTCCTGATGTAGCCGGCCTGTAATTGAACAACAACTTCTTCGGGCACTCAAAAGAACGAATTCAAAGATTGAGCTAGCATATAAACCGACCAGACCGTAGCAAGTGGACAAAGCACTGCTCTGTTGATGTTCGCGTACTCCGCCCTGATAGTGACACTGCGTATCGCGTAATCGCTTAAATGTTGACCCTCTCAAAAATGCTTCGTCACTGGGAGGTTCCGCGTGGCCTTTCAGAATTCGATGTTCGAGCACGGCGCCAGGCCCGAGAAGCCGATTATTCGGATAGAGTTCCAAGTGGTGCTCAACGCCATTGATTCGCAAACGATAGTGAAGAGCATCGTCGGGTGTCATTTCTTCCCGAGCTCTGTCTCCATAAAACGTGCGTTTGAAGTGATGTGGTATACTGTGCGAGATGAATCTTCCATCCGATCTAACCTTGCGTGGAACGACAATCTCACAATCTTCGTCAAGCGGGATATTTCGAGTGTAACATCCTGTAGGAATGTCAAGTTACGACAGTATGATTTCATTCTACACGTGGATCCATCGAATATTCTTCGATTCTCGCACGCCTCACCACGAAATATTGTCTTTCCGCTGTCATGATGTTTTTCATTTTCAAACATTCGAGTACCTTTACCGAGACGAACATGGTCCATTATCATTAAGACAGTCATGACGAGTAACCTTTGAAATTTCAACATGATCCTATTATTCCGAATGCGGCTTCCTTTGTCACTTAAACAAGCATAATATTCGATCTTAGATTAATCCTAGAGTGAAAAATAGTCACGAACAGAATTCGATACGCAAGAGACCCACCAAAAAATACATTCACATGTATCCGCATCGATATCCAAATCGAGATACAATTGAACAACGCACGAGTAACGTATTGCTGCAGCAGTTTGCACTCGCGTACCTACGTTCAATACGTTTATTGTCAGAAATGATGTCGAGTCAAGCTGTTATATGTTCAGATTGCGAGCAGCTGACAGTATCTAATCCAAAGCGATGAAACTGAGTCTAAATAATTTGGGCTTCTGGAATGAGCGAAGGGGTTGCGAAAGCTCGAGAGAAGGAAAAGTAAGTAGTAACTGGATCAGATGCAAATTGATACAAGAAACGCCGAAAGGTAGAATCAGCTGTCGATGTTAAAGTTTCCCTCGAAGCTGACTTATTATACTCCGAATAATATTAAGGCGCAATGTATTCAATGGAATATTTTAGCAATTCAAAATGTTGTTTGGATTTCTTGTCCTTTTCCTCGCTGCTCAGAGAAAATAACTCTGAGTACTTTTCGTAGTGGCATTTTATTTAAAACATATTCAAGAATTGCTCTTTCCTCAGAAACTCAAACAGTTATTGTTCTAGCATGGAAGAGGAAGAGATTGAGGAAGGATTGCAAAGAGCGGCGGAAGATTCGCACACTCGTTTCAGCCATTTTTTCACGATATGAGGATTTTCGCGTTGCCTGATATCCTTCGAATATTGTAAACCGCGCAGTTCCTTAAATTTTTACAGAAAAGCCAAAAGCTCTTTCAACATTCCAGCAACTTAAGAGGTTCTGTCGCCTTTGGGAGCCGCATCGAGTCGCGTCGAGTCAAAGTACGTTTGCAAAATTAATTGGAGGTACGTTCTTCCTTCGATTCCCATAAATACGGATATATATGCTCTCTGTTTTCGGGGGCGGGGGGGGGGGGGACCTTTACCATTTGGAATATCCGTTTCCGTACAGAGACATGGGCTATTATCATAAACCACCGATTCAACCCCACAAATTTATGAAAATTGAATTAAATCGCAGCTCCTCGCAGAGGAGGCGCATGAAGAGAAGGAAGAGCGGTATGCCGAAATGAGGTCGCTTTATGAAAAGCACTTTCCCACTTTAAGGAAACGTTCGGCACAAAATTTCAAGCGCTAGCACGAAAAGTCTCTTCGCGACTCCGCTGTGCATGACGCCTCTCTTCTTATTGCTTCCCTAAAATATCCGGCACCCAACGTAAACCGCTTAAATGGGATTGCTTCGTAGGATCAATTGACTTTACTCGCCGAGAAGTAGCGCGTTTTCACGCACAATGGCTGGAGTATAAATAAGAAACGAACGGAACCTTGAGCCGGCGCCACATAAAATCTGTCTAACGCGCTTCCTTTTCTTCGATCCTCCTGGCCCATCCCAATCGAGTCGTTCTCGATAAAACCATTAAACCGCAAATTTTTTGCCTAAAACCTCGGAGCTTGCAGTTGTATCGGAAATTGTTTCGTTTTGAAAAATATTCAGCCGCGGATGACCGACAGCAAACTACAAATGACCTCGTAAAATTGCAGCCGCGAGATCAACTAGAAAAATATTTGTATCGAGAAATACGTGAGTATTCAACTGTCCTGTGACCTCCTAGTTCTCTATGTTCGCACGAAACGTCATTACGATTCATAAATATTTCATTGGGAAAAACTGTTCTACCATTTTGAAAAACGATTCAATTACTTCGACGAGTTTAATTACTTGAATTACTCAGTAGGTAGTATGACGATGCATCGTCAGCAAGATCGGAGCACGTGTGCATTGAATATTTGATACAGTCATATTTGAACGAGTTACAAAATCAGAGAAAAGCTCGCGCTTTCGCTTGAAACGTGGCACAACACGATTCTCAAGCAAATATGTTATCCTGAAATAAAACTAGTTACCTACCTAATATTTATAAATGAAATAATTGTCAGAAAATAAGTGGTTCTGCGAATGATTCGAGGGGCTCAGGCACTCTGAGTAAAATGAGTGTCCTTTACTAATGGTTTAACCATCCAGATTGTTAGCTTCCACGGAGCCATGCGAATACAGCGCTAATGTAAACCGGACGTTGATTTATGTTGTTGGTCCATTTTTTTTTTTGAGAATAAATGTGGGTTAGCGAAGACGAGAATGTCGTGCCGGAAGAACAAGGATACTCGGAGACACGATTCTAAGGAAATAGTTCCATTTCACCGAGATTTGTAAGGCCATTAAAGTTGCCCCGAATCCCACAAGAACTTTATACGGTAATTTTCTGTTACCGATTCGTTTCCCGTTGACCAAAAACCAAAAGTATTTACGAGAGAATACACTGAAAGTACTGACCTCCCTTTAAAGGCTTAATTTGCTGTGTGTCGCCGGGAACGAGATCCAACTTTGCTTTAATAGCTGGGCAATATCTCAAACCAAAATTATAATATTAATCTTTGTCAGTTAATCGGTACTACTCGCTAATTAAAAGAACTAAGATGGTGGGACTGAAGGATTAAAACACATTAATGTAAATATCCATAAGCCATTGAGTTTTTAGTTTCATTATCGTAAAAACATTAGGCATTTATTTAGGGTATCCGTAAGAATTCCGTGATGGCAACTGAAAACTTTCGAATTATCATTGAAGTCAAGAACCTTTCGAAGAAATCCTTGAAAAAGTTGAAAACATTTACAAACCACCAAGTGCTATTCGTAAACATTATTAAAGAGCAGAGCATGCCCTACCGAGCTCAAAGAAAAGCAGAGTAAGAGAGGGAGTACGAGATCGGAAGAATGAGGGGAAAAAAAAGGACGCGAGAGACGATTCTGGTTACCCAGTGATTCGCAGAGTTCAAGCTTTTTGCGATATACATCGTATTTATCCGTTTGAGTCGCCGTAGAGCTTTGGACGTATATTTTACCTAACCGAACCTTTTTTCTGGAAAATAGCTTCCTGACAATTAACTAGCCACACAGCCAAAACCAGTCAGCTTCGATCCAGAAGACCGCGAATGGGCCTCATTAATTATTTATTTTTATATGATCGATAATTGTACAGAAGGCAGGAGGGCGTGCACGTTTTTTATCGCGCAGGGTCATCAATTTCGTGCTTTCAGCAACCAGACCTAACACTGATAATTAACATTTCAGTTAAGGGTCCAAGACGAACTGAGTTTCCAATTTCCGGAGGCAGACACGACCTTTTTCTTAACACGTAACGCCGGGATCGCATGCACATTCATAAATTCAAAGAATCGAACGATCCCACGATTAAATTCATAAAGCACCTATAGAGGCTGTATACCAATTTCGTATGTCCAATGTTCGCGACTTCAGTATAGCTACTGCCATTCTCTCATTAGCATCCTGTAAGCCCGCCAAACCATTATTAACCACTTGTCCACACCACACAGAAACCTCGCATGCAATTAATTAACCAGGAATATGTACTCCCCTGTGAATTATCAGTTTCATTAGAAATGTCCCTCTTTCTTTACGAAATATCACATATAGTGCTTATGCCTTGGAGACACTTTTTCCTCTTAGAAGAATACTGATTAAGGGCATACATATAGATAATATTTTAGAATTTCATTTTTGTTTTAACCCAAAGTGGTATAGCCAAGAGTACCACGCGTTATATTCGATATTCGATGTACAACGAAATTGTGTTGCTGGTCGGCGATTTGCGACAAAGAGCAGAGAGTGTCAACCGAGAAAGTGCAATGCACAGTGAGGGTTTGGTAAGCTGTGAATTTTCCGATAAACTTTAGTTTAATCATAGCACCTCGCTGGCACAGAGAGCTTAACGGCTTTGCGAACTACCGTCAACCGAGGGATTTGATTTTTACGGCGTGCCGAAATCTCTAGGGATTCGCCAAGTTTACGCATCATCAGCATATCCAGCCAAGATAAGAAAGCCACCCAAGTGTTGCGAGTTTCACGAGTTACCGACCATTTTCGGATACAAACTTTTCAAATCTAGAAACCGTTTTCACTGTTACTGTCATCACCTCGACTGTTAGAATTTTTATAGTAAAACCAATGAGTACCAACGCCAAATCATAAACCTATATTCAGTATCACTGAAACACAAAGAGCATGCTTCCCACGCGTCACCGAAGCCGTCAACGACAGAATATACATAAAAGTTGCATGCCGCAAACGTTCCTTGCCAAATAAACATCTGACTAATCACCCGTGCTTTAGCTACAACTTTATCCAACAAAAAAGTTG
Organism: Trachelus tabidus; assembly: GCA_030142655.1. NCBI lineage: Eukaryota > Metazoa > Arthropoda > Insecta > Hymenoptera > Cephidae > Trachelus > Trachelus tabidus. The sequence goes on along the minus strand of JARQTI010000190.1, from coordinate 14,594 downwards.
TAGCTTTTTTGCATTCCTATTGTCAGAAATGTTGAAGCTGGGAACCCTGATTAAACTGCTCCTGATAGCCACTGGTCATTTCAGCCGCTACCAGTCTGGCAGTGTGTTCTCGACATTTTTCCCGTCCATTAGAAACTGGAAATGATATAAGCTTCCTTTAGTACCAGCGAACCGTGAAGTTTTATATTTCGACTCAAAAAAATCCAATGTAAAATTGATGATTAAGAATCGAGGATCCGGATTTCCAGAAATTATATTTAAAGTTTCCTCGCGTAACTTTGATGCCAATTATTCGTTCGCTCATCACACTGCCCACAGTTTCCTTACCCGATCTCTATTTGCGTATGTCACCCATTCGTAAAATCAGGAGCTGACACGATTAAGGCACTCGGCAAACAAAACTATTCGATTAGTTGGAACGTATCGGTTAAAATCCGAATTCGAGGAAAGCGGTCAGGGAGTCACTGAGAGAGCTTTTCTTCCATCCAATGGTAAATTAAGAGAGATAGAGAAATCGAATAATTCGAGGAGTCGACTTCCTTGTACGCGTGAGAAAGTTGCGCTTCGTTCCCAAGCAAAATCGAGCTGCTCTCGTGCGGGGTCAGTTCAGTAGCTATGCGAGGTTTTGCTGGACTCGGGTCGATTTCCTCCCCAATGCTTCTTTTGTAGGTAGCTGTAAAGGCGAGACAATAGAAGCCAAGGGGTCGTTTCAATCGTGAGAGCTTGTAACACCTGGGTACTTGCATTCACGAAGAGCTTCTCTGTTCTCTTTTCTCTATTCTCTCGTCTCTCTTACCACTTCTCTCTGTCTTCTAAGTCCGAGGCCGTATCGATTCGAACAAAAGGTCGCACCGTTTTGTTTTGCAGCTCCGCTCTTAAATTATGGTCGAAGGCATCCTAGGTAGGCAGAACAGCGGCGGCTGTACCTATGATACAAATAGACGAGGTGTAACCACTAGTGATTCTGCGCATTTGAACGGTGACGTGACTAGACCATCTTTACTCTGATTGGCTGACCACTCGCTGCCGCCATATTCTTACGTTTTTACCATTACATCGCTTGTTTTCAAACTAGATTTGTCGCCAAACGTTCGTCTAGACAGGCAACTTGCATCGTGTGAAATAAAAGGATCTAAAATTATTTTATAATATTTTATTAAATAAAAATTCTGTGGTTGATTAGGCTTAGATTATTTAGCGGTTATAATATAGACCGGAAACTATAGAACGTCTCAAGAACTATTGAAAAAGCCTATTGTTGAAACATTTTAAAGACATTTTTAAGAAAGCGCGGTGCTAACTTAATACCTGTGTGGTATCTTAATTTTTTGAAAATATATTTTATCACTTGAGGGCACTTGGTCCTCTATGAGGATATAAAGCTAAAAAGGAATAAGAAGAAGGAACAGAGAAGACGAAAAAAATTAGTTCCACAGAAATATTGAAAATCGAAAAATTGAATAAAGCTTTCCGAATATTACTAAATATTATTGGATCTTGATTTACTTTCAAAATTTATTCAAAATTTAAAATTCATGCTAAATCAAAATCTTGCAGAATATATGGAGTAGATACAAAATTTAACTGAATTTGTAGCACATCGAAAATAAATTACGTTGAAATTGAAATATTAATAAATTAGGTCTTTGGATCAATAAAATAATTAATTCAATGAATAAAGTAAAATACTGACACTTAGAAATTGAAATTTCTGACCAAGCATATTTAGAATTACTGGAAGTTGCCCAAAATTGTGTGCGCGCAAATTCGTCGCGCAGGACTCGGAGAGTGGGGGAGCAGGCGGATGGTGGGGGGAGCGTTCGACGTAGTGCCCGGACTCGGAAAGCTCATTCTTCCTCGAGACGGTCTCCTATACTGATCTCCTGGAATCACCTCTCTTATCCACTTCCAACTTTCTTCTTTTTTTATAGTTATTTACTTATCCTTTATTCATTACTTTCTCACTTATCTCTTTCATTGTTTCTTCTCTACTTTTATAACTTTCTTCCTTACTCTTCTACTTTTTAATTTCTTTATTTCTATCTTCCTTTTTGCCTTCTCGTTTCACTCTCATGCCTCTCATTCTCTATTGTGCTTGTCTTACATTTCCTATTTCCTTGGTCGGGTCGAGCATATTAATTCGAGTAGTCATATATGGGCAGTCACCCTGTTAGTGAAGCTATACGTATAGGCCATGGTGTCGGGGGTTGCCCTTCCGCCTCATCCGCTGAGCTTGCTCAGTGGGTCGGGCCCAAGTTGTGGCCGCAAC
>JARQTI010000189.1:127228-212999 GCA_030142655.1 Trachelus tabidus | reverse complement strand
GCTCAGCGGATGAGGCGGAAGGGCAACCCCCGACACCATGGTCTATACGTCTAGCTTCACTAACAGGGTGACTGCCCATATATGACTACTCGAATAAATATGCTCGACCCGACCAAGGAAATTGGAGAAGTAAGACAAACGCAAGGGCGAAAGAGGATGATGAAGTGTTAGAATGAGGTGTAAAAAGAAAGATACAAGAAACGAACGATAGAAATAAAGAAGCCGAGAAATAAGGAAGGAAATAGTTGAAAGAGAAATAAAAGAAGTAAGGTAAAAAAATCGTACAGTGGTAACAAAATAAAGATCAGTAGTTGCAAAGAGGAAATAAAGAATGAAAGGAGTAAATAAGAATTTAAGAATTCAAAAAGGAAGTAAGTGATTGAACAAACAAGCAATAAAGTACTGAGGAAGTAAGGAAGTATAGAAATAAATTTGTAAATTGGCAATAAGGGATAGTAATAGCAGGCTACGAGATGGAGATACAGAAGTAATGAAAAAAAAAAAAAAAAAAAAAATGAAAACTGAAATTAAGAATTAAAGAAGGATATAAATAATTTAAGATATTAAGAAAGAAGGAAGTAAAGAGTTAAAGGAGAAACGAAAAAAAAAAATAAATGAATACGACGAGAAAATCCACGAGACCAGTATAGGAGACCGGCTCGAGGAAGAATGAGAGCTCCGAGCTCGTGCGCGCTATTACGTCCCCCCCACCGCTCGGCCACCCCCACCAAGTGCTCGTTCCCACTCCAGCGACAAAATTTTCAATTTCTACTTTTATATTAATTTTTCAGTTTCTACATCTTCCAAGTCGTATTTTCGTTCCATTCCCTTGTATAAAATTTCACGGAAGAAATTTCCCCATGAAAATTTTCTCGAAATATATTTTCCTTGCATAAAATTCTTTCTATTCAAAAATCCTCCGAATGGAATTACCTCAAATAAAATTCACCTAAATCTAATATACTATATTGAGTATATCCTGTCCAGATTCTTTAGCAAAAACTTTATATCTGATCCACTTTAAGGAAAGCAGTTTTTCGAAAAACCACGGAGCATCTGTGACAAGCCAGTCCTATACTTATTAGTAATCCTTACGATGCTTTAGTTATAATTAATGAATCATTAACGAGTAAGCGTAACGAACGAAACCAACCGCCCTCGTATAACTGTCTGTGATGGGTTTGGAAATGTGAAAGTTTATCTGAGGGAAATTTTAATCGAGGAAATTTCTTTGACGGGAACATTTTCCAGGGGAAATTATTTCAGGGAAATTTATCCTGGAAAACATTTAACAGGGGATAGGACGCCTAGAACCGTAATTTCCTGTGTCCACGTGTTCCTCCCATACCTCCCCAGTTCATTTGCCCTTCTCGCCCTGATCCTGGTATTCTTAAAAAAAAAAAGAAAATCAAAAAATCGGTATTGCGTGATCTAAAGTTTGGCTTAATTAATCAAGACGCATACGATGACCGTATAATTAGCATTTTATTTTTATAACATATAGATAATATTAGAATATCATTAAAACTACAAGTATTATGCACAACTTCGCACGGTCAGGAATGTGCATAAAATTTCATAAGTGCTAAAAGATCGATTGCTCGATCAATATATCTCAGGGATAAACAGCACTGGAAACGAAATCACCCGTTTCACATAAATGCCTTTATTCTGGACACATTTATTATCTGCATATATCGAGCATAGCGCTAAACGCATACTGGCTTTACTTTTTTTTTTTTTTCTTAAATCCTTTTCTCATGAACGAAGGGCAAAGTAAGTAATTACATTATCAGTGCATTACTCCAATTTTCTAAATGAAATACGAAAAGATCAGTTCTTGGGCGTTTAACGCTTAGGCAGGCTAGTGCGCACTGTATTTATTCTCTCTTTCTCTCTTTCTCTCTCTCTCTCTCTCTCTCTCTCTCTCTCTCTCTCTCTCTCTCTCTCTCTCGCTCTCTCTCTCTCTTTCCCTCGCATACACACAATGTCTCATTCTCACTCTCACTGCACATTGCGAACATCACATTGCACTTTACATTCTCAATAACCTCCGATAAAGTTTTAAGCCAAACCGGAAGTGGCTAAAGATTATTAAATGTCTACACGTTGCGATTTTTTTCTATGTACGATGAAAGAACGTATTATATATATAAATATATCTTATATATATAAATTAGGCGAATTATCCACCAATCAACATCGACACATAAAGAGTGTTTTCAGAATCGATATCAAGTAGATGAGTATGACCGATCCTATGTTTAACTTGAAAAGGATGACAATATTTCTGTACTTGAGAGCCATAGCGTTAATAAATATTCTTTTCCCATTATATAGTTTTCTAATATGCTCTGTTCTCTGATCTCTTGCGTTCCTCTACAAACGGATGAGTTATCCCACCGATCATTTATATGCGATTTTACTTTAACTATCTATTACAATCGTTTGTCTATTTATTTCTTACAACGTTTATAATGCGCAGCTGGGATTCGTTAAGTAGCTACTGCACGCGGAATACACACAAAACCAAAAGATCGTTCCTAGTTGCTATATTCGCGAAAAAAAAAAAAGAAACACTTCCGTGTCATATTCGTAATCGCTATTTCGCAGAATCCTTCGTTATCGTTCGATTAGCGCGATCGTTGCTCTCAGATTGAACTTTCTTGAGGTACTCGTAATTGGCGACTGATAATACAAGCGACTCTACTTCTCTTTGCAAGACTGAATAAACGCTTGAGAATTAGAAATAAAAATTGGATAGAAAAACGTGCAATTGTTTCTAAGGGTGCGTCAATTGTTCTATTGGCAAACTGGTTCGTCAAATACGTGACGTGTATATTTATGTATTAAAAAAAAAAATAAAAGAGAAAGAAGAACGTGAAGAAGCACCAATACCAAATTCGAAATGACGATGGCTAAGTGTTTGCTCGCTGGTGGAATTAACACTCTACAGCTTTCAGGTACAAATCTTAATAATACATATAACATCTCCATTGAAATATTTTCATCGAATTATCTCTATGTAATTTGATGTCCAGGTTTTTAAACCCCCTCCCACTAATCCCCCTTATCCACCCATTCGCCTTTATTTCATCCTCGATATAATTCGCTCTTCCGTAATTCGCGGCGTATTCTAAACTCCTCGTCACGGAGTGCACAACACTTCTTTTCGCTAGTGAGTTTTGTAGCTACGCTAAACCTATACTAAAATTGTTTATCTTACATACTTCTTTTTAAGAGGGAACTAAAGCGAATCGAAAATAAACTACGGATTTCAGGGTATTAAGAAAATATATGTTCAAGCACAGTGGCGTGCTGCGTTTTTTAAAATCATTATCATATCACTCGTTTCTTCTTCATTGAATCTTCATTTTCAAATGTATCGCACGTACTATCAATCGTAATGCTTTGTTTGCCACGGGACATTATAAATAGTACTTGTATTTGTATTTACCGCTTATCAACTCCAAGTTCAAGTCCCAGTCAGGATTGATTCACACGTATACTTTTCAAATTTTCCAACAAAATAGGGTTGACGCGATCGAAACGAAAGATTCATGAGTTCAAATTCGCGAGGTGAATAACTTGCGAGTTTCAAACGCCATCCGCGTAGACGGCGCCACCGTCGATATCGGACTGGACACCTGTCATTGGAATGAACACGAGTATACATGACTTTACGCAGAGATACGAGAGCTTAAAGTTTGGGAATAAAAAAAGGAGTAGACGCGAATAAAAAAAAGAAAGTTAATTCTTTAGAGATGCACAAAGTGAAAAGCGCCACTGTCGTAACGTACGTAAAACATTGCCGATAACAAAAACCGAAATAAATGGAAACGAGAGAAAAATGGAAACTCAATAATGACTTAGGAGTACTGAACGCGGATGTACGTAGTCAAGTATGTAAGAGTGACATTTATTCAGGACTGTACGTTCGCCAAACGCGTCGGTGTTGTCGGCTGCAAATCCATAGTGCGACATACCCATCCAGCAATATCCACATTCTCCAGCTCAGCTTTCTTAATCCACTCGTGGTTCTGAAAGAATTAAAAGATTAATGACATTTAGAAATAAATATTCCTTCTGAAATCCGCACTGAGTCTACGCTCACCATTAGAGTCTTTAAATCCGCCCTTTCAGCCGGATTCTTCTTCAGACAACGATCCACGAAGTCCGTGAAGGAATTACTGAAAATTCCAGCAGGCAGCTTAGGGGGTGGTTCGTTCACTATGTAATCTAGCAACTCGAAAATCGCCATTGGTCGTGGGCTGCTTGCGTCTTTGAAATAAACAAAGGAATTACTTTTGTATATTTTGTGTATATTTGTATATTAGTGTATATTTTTTTAAATAAAACTATTCTATACACACTGTGAGCCGGCGACTGTGAAGTTGGTGTGGATACACTGTTCGTGGCAGTGCTCTCTGCCGGAGATTGTCCAGATTGCGATCCGAATATCGACGCCAGGGTTTTTGCATCGGGTGGCGGAATTGGATACATTCCTATAGCCATTTCTACTAGCGAGAGCCCTAAGGACCAGATGTCACTCTGTACCGAGTAATGAGTACCTTGCAGTCTCTCCGGCTGAAAGTGTAAAAGAATATATTTCTTTGACATTCAAGTTAGACTGAAGTAACCAACACCTTTTATATCTAGATACTGACCGACATGTAGCTTCTGGTACCGACGAAGGAATTTGCCATGGAATCAATCAATTGACCAGAAACGCCAAAGTCACAGATTTTTATTTCACCAGCACTATTTACCAGGATGTTGCTAGGTTTCACGTCACGATGCATTATTGCGTGCTTGTCGCGCAGGTAACTCAAGCCCTTCAGAACCTTGAACATGAAGAAATAAAGAAATGAAAACGTCACATCCGGTAGACCATGAAACAATTGATGGTATTATTACAGAATAATTAATCGATATATGTTAAAAATGGCGACTTAACCGCAATGGTTAGAATATCATTAGCTGTATGAAATAATTAATATACGTAAAATATGTCCCGGCCAATGGGAAGAGCTTCGCATATAACAGCAAAACCGATATCTTCAGTGAACGTGAAAAAGAAGTTGATAGAGGATGAGCTAAATGAACTGCATCATGAATTTGATACGAATGATCATACAATTCCACTGATTGATCTTTGCTTCAAGCTCAATACCAGTCTTGACGCAGGCTTGACAAATGAGGATGCTCAAATGATTTTATTGAGGGATGGACCGAATGGCTTGACACAATCAAAAGTAACACCGGAGTGGATTAAGTTTTTAAGATGCATGTGTGGTGGCTTTGCTGGTCTGCTTTGGTTATGCGCAGTGCTGTGCTTTGTCCTATTTGTCATAAATTATTTCCTCGATCAACATGATGATGAGTCTATAGAATGGCTCGGTGTGATAATTGTGATAATCTGCTTGATCTCTGGATTCTTTGCTTATATACAAGAAAGCAAGAACTCCAAAGTTATGGATTCCTTTAACAAGATTTTACCAACTTACGCAGTGGTCATAAGAGAAGGTAACAGGATACAAGTGGCTACTGAGAAGGTAGTACTGGGTGATCTGGTGGAAATTCGACTTGGTGACAAAGTGCCAGCTGACATAAGGATAACAAAGTGCGAAGGACTTAGAGTTGAAAATTCCAGTCTGACTGGGGAAAGTATTGCTGTATCAAGAACAGATTATCCCACTGACAATAATCCCTTAGAGACTCAAAACATTGCTTTCTTCTCATCATTTGCTGTCGCTGGAGAAGGTCGTGGTATCGTTATAGCAACTGGCGACAGAACAATGCTTGGTCGACTGGCAGGACTGACTTCACATATACAAAAAACTGAGACTCCGATAGCCAAAGAGATTCAACACTTTGTTCATATAATAACTTTTGTTGCACTGATCTGTGGAATTTTGTTCTTCGCACTGTCACTTTCACTGGAATTCAATCTCGTTAAAGCATTTACTTATCTGCTTGGAATAATAATAGCCAACGTGCCAGAAGTGTTGCTCGTGACAGTGACGACAAGCTTGACTTTGACAGCGCAGAAGATGGCTGGTAAAAATTGTCTTGTCAAAAATCTTGAAGCTGTAGAAACACTCGGATCCACGTCTACTATTTGCTCGGACAAGACTGGCACTCTGACACAGAATAAAATGACGGTGTCAAACGTCTGGTGTGGTCACACCAGACACCATTTCCCTGTGGGACAGAAATTGGGAGCCGAAAGAGACATCCTAGTAGAAAAACCAGACTTCAACGTTCTCATCAAGGACGCCACGCTTTGTCTCCGAGCAGAATTCAAGTCTGAGCCAGATCAACGCGTGCCGATCGAACAAAGGGAAGTTCTTGGGGATGCGTCTGAAACAGGAATTCTAAAATTTTGTGAACAAATACATAACACGTCAAAGTTTCGTTCGACTCATCCAAAGGTCGCGGAATTGCCTTTCAACTCAGCCAGTAAATATCAAATGTCCATACACAAGGACATCGATTCTTACATAATGATACTGAAGGGTGCTCCAGAAATAATATTGGAATCTTGCTCGACTATTTTGGGTTCCGAAGGTGAAACCACGTTGATGACCAGTACCGATTTATCGGCAGTGAGAAAAGCCTGTACGGAACTGGGCTACCTTGGCGAACGTGTGTTGGCTTATTGCGACATGCAATTGCCATTTTCAAAATATCAACCAGATTATAAATTCAATACGGAAATGCCTAGTAAATACAATTTCCCAACGGCTAACTACCGTTTCGTAGGTTTGGTAAGTCTGCTGGATCCGCCGAGGCCAACGGTACCGGAAGCTGTGCAGAAATGTCGGACTGCTGGTATCAAATTGATAATGGTGACCGGAGATCATCCTGTGACCGCCATGGCCATTGCCAAAAAAGTTGGTATCATTGGCGAAGGTCACGAGACTAAGTACGAACGGGCAATACTGCAGAGTAAATCGTATTCCCAGGTGGCGGAAGAGGACTCCGTAGCCATTGTTGTGACAGGAAGTGAACTAAGGAATATGGAGAGTTACGAACTGGACAATATTATAAGAACCTACGAGGAAATAGTTTTTGCGCGCACCTCGCCGCAACAAAAGTTACTCATTGTCGAAAGTTGTCAAAGACTCGGGGAAGTTGTGGCTGTGACCGGTGACGGCGTCAACGATTCGCCGGCGTTAAGAAAAGCAGACATTGGCGTTGCTATGGGTATTGCTGGCTCGGACGTTGCCAAAAATGCAGCAGATATGATTTTAATGGACGACAATTTCGCGTCGATTGTCACTGGAATTGAGGAGGGACGACTGATATTTGATAATTTAAAGAAATCTATTACGTACACTCTTACTTCCAGTGTCCCAGAGATGTTACCGTTACTGAGCAGTTTAGTACTTTCTATACCGTTGCCGTTTGTTATACAAATGGTACTTTGTGTGGATATTGGTACAGATTTATTACCAGCTATTGCGCTTGCTTATGAGAAACCAGAATCTGATATCATGCAACGTGCGCCAAGAAATCCACAGCACGACAGACTTGTGAATAAGAGATTGATATCGATGACTTATGGACAGATTGGAATGATTCAGTCACTCGCTGGATTCTATTCCTACTTTCTTATTCTGGCTTACAATGGATTCCTGCCGAAGGACTTGTTTGGACTTAGAACTGTCTGGGAGTCCAAAGCTGTTAATGATCTTACTGATTCGTATGGACAGAATTGGACCTACGAAGAGAGGATGAATCTGTTGAATGAGGCTCGTACCGGTTACTTTATCTCTATAGTGATAACGCAAATGGTGGATCTTGTTATTTGCAAGACAAGAAAGAATTCTATATTTAAGCAGGGAATGGGAAATTGGTTTCTCAATTTTTCATTTGTCTTTGAAGTGGTCTTGACTGGTATATTACTTTATGTGCCTGGTACCGAAAAGGTACTGAAGACTATGCCACTCGATGCTCTTTGGTACTGCCCATGTTTGCCTTTCGGTGCTTTTCTATGGATCTACGATGAACTTAGGAGATGGTCCATTCGAAAGTATCCAGGAGGGTTCGTGGAGCAGGAAACTTATTATTAGAATTCCAGGAGGAATTTAAGAACTGTCATTGTCATTATAGCGTTAAGTAATATTAAGAATGGGATTTTGTTAATGGATGCAGTGTGATGTCCAAATATACATAAAATAAAGGATATTGATTATATTGAAATTCATTCACTTACCGCAGCAGTGATGGTTCCCAAAATCGATTCCGGTATCCTTCCAGCCTTCTTCAATATAAGATCAAGCGATCCACCATCCATGTATTCCATACATATGCTGATCTCACCGTCACTGTAAAAATTCATTAATAATAATATTAGTTATAAAGATGTAATGAAACAATGTTCAAAAAGTATACGAAACATACCTATAAAAAGCACCATAAAATCCAACAATATGTGCAAAATTGCATTCGTGAAGAACTTTTAATTCTCTTATAATTTGTTTCTTGATTGCAGGCTTGACTTCCAAATGAATCAGCTATAAGAATATGACGTTAACGTATCGAGGTATTTGAGTATTCCATTCTTCAATTCCAATTAGTAGAGTGTTACCTTGCGCGCCATAATAAGCCCATACTTTTTGTGTCTGACTTTCATAACAACACCACCGTTACCAGCGCCCAGTTCCCCAAGTTTTTCGAAATCCTCATCGCACAATTCACCTACTTTTTCTTTCTGTCCCAAAAAACTTTCTAGTCTCTTTCTCTGCTCTTCGTCCATCTCCAACTCTTCCAATCTTTCTTGTATAGCGTCTATACTCATCTTTCCCATTACACCACTGCAACGAAAGTCAAGTATCGTTATAAATAATTATTACACTAAGCCTAAAACCATCAATGAGAGCAGCGATAAGTCCCTTACTCCGGAATCACAGGTGGTTCTGCGTATACTGGTAAAGGTGGAACTGGTGGTGAAGGTGATACTGCCGGTACTGGTTCGATCGAACCAGGTGGCAATGTAAGATTTAATTTATTTTTCGACATTTGTTATACCACGGAAACACCTTCGAGTAGAGAGAACCACTACTTGCCACAGAGAAATCAATTAAAATAACTGTTCAACTTGTTTTATGATGAAGCTATAAAAGAGCTTCAAATCTATTCCAAAGTATATAGCTCAAACTAGCATTCCTAATTGTTACGTTACGTTATATTCAATAAAACGCTATACTGGGCTTCCTTTAATTTTATTTAACTTGTCGCCGGGGCTACAAATTTTCTAATGCACTTATTCGTATTACGGATATACAAGATATCACAAAAATGTATAGCTATCTCTAAGAATGTGGTCGAGGATGAACTGTCAAGCACCGATCTGTCAACCAGAAAAGATATCACGTTGACAATACACAGGAACTTTCACAAATTACGTATAAAACTTATTGATAGATCACCGAAAGATCACAAGGACATTGTAAAATCGCGAAATTTGACATGTTATTCGTAAAAATTGCACAAGAAACACAAAACAAGGTTATATGGATCTCTCCCTGAATCGCAAACGATCCGTGTACAGTCAAATCCCTTAGAGTTCCATAGAGAAACAAAATTATACAATTAACTTTATACGAAATCTCATGGTCGTCATATTGATAAATCGCCCTATTATACCGTATTAAATCAAGCTAACTCGATCCTACAATATATCTTTTATGTAATTGCCTTAGGAAAATATTTGATACATCAAAAAATTAAATTGTTGAATTTGTATGGGAAAATACAAGGAACGGAATTATATATTTACCTTTATGGAACTTTACTCGAGCAGAGTATGGGACACAACCAGCAGCGCCATCTGAGAGGAAGTGAATTGTGTTACACCGTAAAGTTGCGACGTCTTTTCCTACAACATCGCTTAGAGAAGAGGTATGGTCCTTGCTGCAACGTATCACGAATCTAATCACATCCTTGAAATCGTCGTGAATTCCAAAATACGAATGTCACTGAGTTTTCACTAACAATCTGCCGGATAATTTTGTCATACAAAATTTCACTCCCGAATTGCAACAAACGTGAAAAATCGCGACGAATATCTGTGACACCGGACCACTCGCGACGCTTGTTTCACTGTTCTGTTGCCGTCTGCCGTTTGATACAAAGTGCTTGAATTTTTCTGTGTGTTTTCAGGTGGCGATGGGACGTTACTCGAACGAACCGCTGAACACGACTAAGTCGTGCAAAGCGCGCGGCTCTAACTTACGAGTACATTTCAAGGTAAACAATGGTTATTTGGTTAAAGATTGGGAAACTAACCTCACTTTGCGCTCGTAGAACAGGCATGTTTATGCTTTCTTAAAGATTGAATGATTCGAATTATTGCAACGGTGTAAATTTATAGATTCGTTTTGTCACGATTCGCACTGATTTTGACACTACTGGATGGGAACTATTATCTGTTTATCAATGTTAGATTAAGAGACGAATTTGTCAGGTTCGAAAACGGAGTGACACGTGCTGCTTATTAGTAATTATAATATTGGTTATCACAACAATGTTAAATTCTGTAGAGTTTGAGAGAAGTTTTCTATTTTTGTTTCTCTCGTTTTTAAGGTATTGTTTGTTTACATTCACAGAACACTCATGAAACTGCTCGTGCCATTAAGAACATGGCTCTTCGGAGGGCACAGAAATACCTGAAAAATGTGGTAGACCACAAAGAGTGTGTTCCATTCCGCAGGTTCAATGGTGGTGTTGGCAGGTGTGCACAGGCTAAACAGTTTGGAACCACCCAAGGTGATTATATATTCATTGAACTGTCCCTTTTTGAAAAATGCTGTATGCTAACTTTAATAATGTAATACTCCAGGTCGCTGGCCCAAGAAGTCTGCAGAATTCTTGCTGCAGCTTCTCAAAAATGCTGAAAGTAATGCAGATTACAAGGGTCTCGATGTGGACCGTCTTGTGATCGATCATATCCAAGTTAACCATGCTGCTCGCCTCCGTAGGAGAACCTACAGAGCTCACGGTCGCATTAATCGTACGTATAGATATTTAATGCTCTGCGCACCACTTTCATTGATCCTAACAGACTTTTATAAAATCATTAAAATTCTTTCGTAGCATACATGAGTTCGCCATGTCACATCGAAGTGGTATTAACTGAAAAGGAGGATGTCGTTGCGAAAGCAGCGGAAGAGGAACCATCGAAAAAGAAGTTGAGCAAGAAAAAGCTTGCCCGTCAAAAAGAGAAGATGATGAGGGAGTAAAGTCTTCGCCTATCTTATTATAAATAATGAGACCAATTGTATACTTGACAAATAAAAGTTACAGTGTTCTCCAATCGTTTCACTTTACTAACAATTCCTCATTCTCACAAAATCCAAACTAATTCCTTTAGACATTTTCACAGTTTCTGCAAAAAATGCATACTACCTACAGTATACAAGATGCACCTTATACTAATACACAAGCGCAAAGCATTTATAGCTCTACTATCTTCCCGCTACTGTTACCATGTTTTTTCTTAGTCAACATGAAGGTAAAAAGAGAAACAAGTATTTATAGCTTCACGTGAGGCAACCAACAACAATTTATTATACAAATAAGTTCGACGAAAACGTAAAGAAAGTCAGCGATGGCACTGTGAGAGAGTTTCAGGTCGTAGACAGACAGAGTTCGCTTTAAAACATTGCCAGCTTGCTCGTTAACATCAATGCTAATCACTTTTGATAGCATTCATCCAATCGAACAATAAAAATTAAATAAAACAATTGTTGAAACAAATAAACGGTCTTTCAGTTTCTTGAACATGCGATTTACGTGTCTGATGTCCATCAAATCAGTCCATACCTTTCTTTGTATAACGTGTCAACAAATCACAACAAAACTACCAAAAAAATGAACGGACAACAAAACCTCACTCGTGCAACGGTACGCAACAATAAAATATTCGCAAACCTTCATTGAACAAGTACAAGAAATTAGTAAACAAAAAATCACATGGATGTACATCTGCAGTGCGAATCGCTCTATGGAAATGACGAGCAGAAACAAATTCTTTTTGTCATACAACAGCGGCAATTTAATGAAAAATCCCTCGCGGATTGTAAACAAAAAAGAACAATATACAACAATGGAGATCTTTTGCAGGAAAGGTCCATTTTATTCTCCCAAAAGTTCACACTGCTTTTGAACACGAGTGCAGATGTTCGATTAGATTGTATCCTGTAAGTTGCGCAAAATGTTCATCCATGAGTCATTTGTATCTTGTCTTCAAGATCTCGGCAATAAACAATAAAAATAAACGAATATATCCTTGCTTGACCGTACAAATATATATTCATATAATATTATGGATCAACTCAATCAATCCAATTAACAAGTCATAATTAGTCTCTACACACTACGTATATTATTAATCATCAGGTATACAACGGCTATCGTCTTTATATTTTTCTGTTTTTTTTTTTTCCATTTTCATTAAATCTACCACGCGTGACTGTTGGTGCGAGCTTGTGATGCTGTGTGGTGTTATCTCAAAATTTTCAATATTTAATACAAATGCATTAATGACTATACAAGGTTTCTTCCTTAGTAGACATTTTGCCGGGGTCAAGAAAGTGGTTCGCGCGTTGTGTTCGGTAAGAATAGACAGAGCAGACCTCCTCCTGAAAGAGAGAAGAAACAAAAAAAACGTGAATATTATCCGCAACTCAAACTCAAAATTTGCAATTGTTTTGTAATAAAAAAAAAATTAAACTCACCAATGAGAAGCGCCGCAACGATGAAGGTGGGTGCTGGACAATACATATCCAAGAGTTGTGCTATGACGATATTACCGATGATACCACCGAGACGTGCTGCCACCATGGAAATGGCAATACCGGTAGCACGCAAGTTCGTCGGGAAGACCTCGGTGATAAGACAGTCGAGAGCCGCGTTACCGCAGCTGATAACACCACTGAAGATGGCGGATACAATCAGATTGTGATACTTGTTGTACACAAAGTACAAACCGATGGAGCAGAGACCGGATGACAATGTACTGAAGACTGGATGGTAGAAAAGAAAAAAGATATTATCGCGACAATCGTTATCGAATTTAATTTTTTTTTTTGAATTTGAAAAGGCATACTGACCAAGGAAAAACTTGCGTCCAAGACGGTCCATTCCGAGTACAGCAACGATATTCGCCGGTATCGCGGAAGCGACGGTGATCAAAGAATCTATGAAAACGGAATCGCTGATCTTGGCGGAACAAACGTTCGAAACGCTTTGCGAGCCCTTTTTAACGACGTAATCGGTGACCTCGCAAATGGAGGCAACCTGATTGGGATGATCGTGATTGAATTTGTCGAACCGATTGAACAGCTCTGGGAACCACATCATGAGACCGTAATAACCAATGTGGAAAGTGAAGTTGATCACGATCGAGATGATGGTGAAGCGAAGGATTGGCGAGACGAAGAGCTGTTTGCTGTTGTCTATGATGTCGCCGAGCATTATTTTGTATTTGTTTTTCTCCACGACGCCAGGCTTCAGGGGTTCTGGCGCGACGTAGTCTTCGAGGATGAGCTCTTTGACCTTGAAGAAGAGATTACGGTTAATTCAAAAGCCCAAAATATCGATCCAAGGTATCCTTGTGAATCTTCTTCATCATCCTTCAGTCTCTTGTTCATTAATTTCTCTTAATCTTACAGTGTACGTGTCGCGAGGCTTGCCGGTGTTTATGGCATAGATCCCGCGGAAGATGTCCAAGGCCTCTTCCTGACGGCCGCGAGATAAAAGATACTTTGGAGATTCAGGTAGCAGCAGAAGCAGCCCCGCCACTACGAAGGAGGGAACAGCGCATATCAGCAGGAAGATTCGCCAGGAGTTATATGTGAACGCGGCGCTCACGATACCGGTAACATGAGGGATGACCAACCAGGCAAGACCTAAAAAAAAAAATCATAAATTATAAAAAACCAATAGTACCCTATCGTTGAGAGACATTGCAGAAGAAGATCATCCGAAACGGGTGAGGGTCGTCCCAGATAGAGATCGTGAGTCCAATGAAGATTTAACCTCGTTCAAATTCCAATTGCCCATAAACTGCAGGAGCAGGAGTTATCGCGAATCGAGTATACGTACCAGCCACGAAAAGATTTCCAAGAGTCCAAAAGGCGGCCATAAATGACAACATGGAGCCGCGTTTGGACTTTGGCTGGAATTCGGCAAAGTAGGACCAGATGACGGGTCCGCTACCACCGAGGCTGAAATAAAATTGGAGTCCCGTTAGAAGTTGATCCTCATTTGAGAGTCGGAGCGAAGAGAAATGAATCGTGAAACTGCCAAGAGAATTTTCTTTGTGAATTCTCAGCCGTTTTACTCACGCAGCGCCGTTGAGGAATCTGAAGAACATGAAGAGTTCGTAGGATTGACTGAAGCTGGAGGCTACGATCGCCAGGCCGTTTATGAATGAAATGGCGATCAGTACCTTGCGACGACCCAGGGCGTCTGCCACTGAGCCCCACGCATAGGCGCCGGCCATCATTCCTATGAAGATTATCGAGTTGAGCCATCCCTTTGCTTGTGTATCGAGCTTAAGGTCACATTGCGCACTCGGCAGGATGAAGGACATAGAAATTACGTCCATCTCCTCGCTCGTGCTGACGAACCCACATACCGTGAGCAGGAAGTAGTGAAACTTGCCATACTCTGGAGAAAAAGAAGAAGGGATTTTTTATTAGTCAAAGCAGGAAATTTCAAGCAGCGGACAGCCAATGGCTTACGTATTTGTATTTTAATTATTAAGAGGGAACGTTGGACATTTTGGTACTTGCTACGGTTAGTACTTTACTTGGTTGAGTAACCAGGGATATTGTTTTTTTTTGTTGGTACAGGTTGCGCAATAAGTTTGCGGTAACTGTTGTTGTTGTAACTGGAATTAACGAAGATATCAATGTACAGAAAGTTTCGTTCGGTAACGGCGCTATCAGTATTATTTCAATTCGCGAGCAGTTTGTGCTGGAAAATTTCGTGCGTTCGCAAAGTTTAAGGTTAGTGTTGTCGTATACGGCGAGAGGATTGGCAGTAGGTTTGTATAATTAATTCGTAAAAAATAAAATCACAGCTGTTCGTATTTGCTCACTGACGTAGTATGCCAATTTGAATTTGTTAATTGTTAACATCTTTTTTCGTTTCTTCGCAAACAACCGATATTATCGATGCGATCAGCCGATCTAATGGATCTGCTCGAATTATTGTGTGCCGAACGATGTTTGTATGGGTTTTTGGGAATTTGAATTAACCGTTCATTAACTTTCTTCGCGTTTGACGAAACGACGGAAATAAAATTTCAGCTGTGTCCACAGGTTTGAAAGTTATGCGATCTGAATTTATATTTGACTTTTTTTTTATTTGCCATTATTATCGCTACGGTCGATCTCACGAAACAGAACCGAATATTTCGCAAGATTTTATCTTTAGATTATAATTTTAGCGGATATCGCAATTGTTTGGCCGATTTTTTCAATATTTACACGAAAATCGTTTAATCAGTTTAATGACGATTTGCGTAATCTTAATTGCTCGCATGTTCAACGACTGCGAACCACCTTTTGCATAAATAGACGATCGGCTGCTAATTTAACTGTCCGATTTGCATATTCGCACAAATATATGCGAGCTGGCAGTTTGATGTGCGGATACCGAAATTCAATGTAGAGTGATAATACGTCCTGTAAACAGCATTAATGGTTTCCCGAGAAATTCTATTGGAAAAAAAATAGCAATTCGATAATTAGCAGCTTATCCACGGTCCATGTGCCTGTCACGTGAGAAATTTTGGATTTTTTTTTTGAAAACAGGCTAAACGCTAAAAATTACTGCTTTCCAAGTAAAAGTGGGACTTGGATTTTTGTGTGAAATTTTTAATAAAAAGTAATTGCTAAAAAATTTTCTGTTTCAATTTCTCAAAATTTATGAACACGATAACGGTATTGAATTATCATCGACGGGTCATTCGACCGTTTCGATGATAAAAATACGCTTATTTTTCGTTATGTTTAACGTTAAACAGTATGTTATGTTATTGACAAATCGTAATTTGAAAAAATACAAAAATGTAAATGAAAAGTAGCGCGAAAATACGCGTTAATAGGTGGACACCAACAGAGGCGTTAAAGATAAAATAAGATATTGCAAAATAACATGCGTTTGGAATTTCCACATGTGCGTGACGACGGAAGAAACGTTCGATAGAGATCGATTGTTGATACGACTGATTAGAAGACACGAATCGATTACAGGTCGTACAAGTAAAAAGTATGTCAGACTGGCAGATATTTCACTGACGACCGAGAAAGGTCAATCTGTCGATTGTCTTTTTAATAATTTCAGTGAAACTACGTAGCCATTTTTTGTGGGATTTTCAAAATAAAAAAATTGCCTTTCAATAAAATCCTACTCACCGGTAAGTTCGATAGCCTTTTCGAAATCAGCCTTTACGTATGCTCCTTTTTCGGGGTCAGGGTGTTTACCCTTTGACCCAATGCCTGTGTAATAAATTGTTTTTGCATTAATTATCGGGAATGACGATTTGAAAAATAATTTTTGTAATTTTACAAAATACCCACCGGCAAGTTCTAGGTCCTTTGAACCGCAGCCGTTTAGGCGATCGTCCTTTACATCACACTCTGAAACG
The DNA here is from genome assembly GCA_030142655.1 of Trachelus tabidus. Taxonomy (NCBI): domain Eukaryota; kingdom Metazoa; phylum Arthropoda; class Insecta; order Hymenoptera; family Cephidae; genus Trachelus; species Trachelus tabidus. The sequence goes on along the minus strand of JARQTI010000189.1, from coordinate 196,330 downwards.
CAAAGGTCGAAATAAACGATCGATACAATCGTTATCGAGTGTTATCAATTTTTTAAATCCATTTCATTCGTTCCTTAAGAATATACCTGTTGGGAATTGCGATTAAAGAGGTCTATAATACGTTTGTGAATATTGAAGAAAAAGAATACCAAAAAGTTTGACAAAATTAAATTATTCGCGATCAACAATCTGACGTCAATGACGAGATATAATTTTGAATTTATTTTTACGCCTATTAGCATATGCAATATATTCTTGTGCACTGAAACAGGCCGGATCAAAGTAACTCGGTCCAGTAGGAACTGAATAAAATTTCCAGGCGCAGATCACAAGTTTCTCACCTGAACTTCACATGCATACAAGTATATAAATAGACAGATTGCTAGTCTCGACGCATGATTCTCAGTAAAAAAATTTTTTAAAATTAACAAAAAACCAAATGACGTAATGATAAAAAAAAATCTGACAAGGTGCCTCGCCACGTGGCTAAAGGAAAATATTGATTAACAAACAAAGCAACGACCCTGAAGAAATTCACAAAGTCCAAGGCGTCTCAAAAGAGAGAACACAGATTTTCTATTTCAAGTTATTAGGCAAAAACGTGAAAAGTGGTGATTACTAAAGAAAAAAAAATGTATTAATCACAAAATCGATCTATATCGCTAAACAAAAAAAAATCCATACGTCCACGATCACAGACAATTGAATCAAAACAAAAACAATTTAACCACGCCCCCGTCCCCTCATATCTTAAGGAAATGCGTGACTTTTCATACAACAACAAAACAAGAATATATTCCGCAATAGAAATCCATAATTAATAACGATACTCACTATGATTGTGCTTTGAGTCAGGTTCACCTTCTACCATTCTACGATGTCGGCGCGGGTGTGTAAGTCTGTCTTGTGTAAAGAGTCAAAATTGGTGTCCCAGCCTTAGGTTGGCACTCCTGGCGTATTTATCGGCGAGCACTTCCTGGCGAAATCTTCCTGCTGACCTGGCGCTGCTCTGCTGCTGCTGCTCGACGGCGGGGCTCGGTTCTGCACTCACTCGCAAGCTGCAAAGAAATTGAATAACTTGCCAGACGAAGAATCAATCATTGTGACGTACGCGTCAAAACGCAGCGATTGTTGCCACGTAGGATGATCAGAGAGTCGGTTAAAAATTGGCGCGAGAGAGAATGACGGTTGTTACGATTGGAATTGGTGCTGTGTATTTTTTTGTTGTTGCATTTTTTGTATGGAAACTGCAAGGCCCAATCAATGCTCCCGAAGCATTAAATCAATGCGCGAGGGTTAAGTAGGGTCAATTTGCAATAACTTTGATAAGACGCGTGGGCAGTTTTGTAACGTCGAGATAACCGGGACACAATGGGAAACGTTAAGAAGACATAGGAAAGACGATTCCGTGCATTCCGGTTGTCAGGTTGGAGCAAAGCTTTTTTTGTTGTTGTCGAACCAGTCCGTTTTTGTTTTTGCTGTTATAAAGAATTTCTTGTACTACAATATCCTTCGCGATGGGGTCATACCGTGTGGGGATATGTGAATTGGTGTTGGTGATTGTAATGCTGGGTTACATAGAGAGGAGCTAACTGTATGGAATCGGCAGTACTCTTTTCTAATAAGCCCATTCCCACCGGTCTATTATATGCATATTGGCATAACTAGCCTCTTTGTGTACGCGAGAGCTTAATATGCGTACGGTCGTTTGTTATTATTAAAGACGACCAATGGCTGCGAATAAGATCGTAAACCTTGGAAAGAGGCACCGTCATGGATGAAAAGCTTCGGCTCACGGAGATGATGGTCGATGACGTTTCGATGTAATAAGTTAGGACGCGAATGAATAATATAAATAGGGAAAATTATTTAATAAAATAATAAGGTTGGACGGTCATTCACAATGTAAAATAAAAAATTTTAAAAAAATTTCCTTCCGACCGTGACAGGACTCGAACCTGCAATCTTCGGATCCGAAGTCCGACGCCTTATCCGTTAGGCCACACGGTCTTGTTGGGGGTAGTTTTTTAGGGGTTGGTATTACAAGTTATTTTCGCAGCATCCTTATTGATCTTCCTTACATGGACCAATTAAAGAGCGCCATACTTTTACCGGACGTCCGTGTGATAATTGACGATCTTAATACCTAGTTTTTTCGCGTTGGATGCTGTAAAAATAGTATGGACCAAGTGGCTGTATTTATGTCGGTCGAATCCAGATTATCCGGCCTCCATTGTACCGTAATGACAGACCATGAAAGCTAAAACGACGTAATGGGAGGAAGGCGTGTGTCGCGTTTTAAAGTTGTTTCAGAAAACGACGTGACATTAGCAGACATTGACAGACATCCTGTACTAAGTACTTGCTAAATGGCGGAGATGATCGTAAGTTTCAAGCGTTCTCAACTGTATCGTACGCAACAATTTTGCCACTCTATCGTGCGGATATAAATGGTTCAAATTTTTTATTGTCAATTTTTCAATACCACGATGATTCCGACTAAAATCATACGAGAAAATGAACTTTGAAAATTCCAAGTGACGAAATACCACGCGTACCACATACTTCGCGCTCTCGTATGCAAATTCGAGCCGTCATCGCTTAACGCGTTCGAGCATAACGGAATCAGACCTTTGAGCATATCGAACAATAACATGAAAATGATAAGGTTCAATGATCACTCGATTCCCAAGAGCCGCGCCCGACGCACATCCATTGCAGAAACCCATAATACAAATTCCACATTAATTTTATCGATCTATCCCGCCTCGTGACGTCTCGAAAAAAAATTTTCAATAACAAAATGAAGCTCGAAAAAAAAATCGGTATCCCAAATTCAAATTCATCGTGTACAAAAATCCAAATTTCTCATTCTATAACGACTCCATGAACTCGTAACTTTTTTTTCCTTCGTCTCAACTAAAATTATCCTTCGTCAAAATCAGAAAGCTACCGTGTCAATTGATCATGGACGCCATCAGCGCCAAGCTATACCAGTTTGGCAAACAGCATGTGCTTTACAATATGTACACTGGTTATTGCTGTGTTAATCTTAGTTATAGAATGAGGTATGTGCCTAACCCAGATTCGATACTGGCAACCACCTATACTGGGTAGTAAAACCGGCTCAAACAAATATATATACGCACATTTTTTTTCCATTTGTCCGCGTACCCATAGCAATGAAAACATTTAAAATGCCTATACAAATAAATTTCGAATTCTTCAACAATCCAGTCTGTGTTTATACATTTTTCTCTCACACATCAACTACGTACACAGATCCGCAAAGCAAAGATTTCACATGAGCACATGGTCCTCCTCCTCCTCCTCCCCCTCCCTCCTCGCGCCAACCAACCAGAAAGAGAGAGATTCAGCACGGCCACGTAACATCCGTGCTTTTCAAACAAATTCAGCGAACCGTACTGCTGTGTATCATTAATTACTAAATGTATGTTCAATTAAAAAAAATTAATGCGAACGATCAAAATTTAATTACGTCGTAGTGTATTTGCTGAGTGAAAATGAGCGATTTTTTTTTTTTACGGATCGATTATGGATAAATTACCGATATCCGATCGAACGTAGAGTGATTTATAGAGGTGACGATAATTATTGATCTGTGACTAATTATCACATTTGTGACATGACGAAAGACCGTCGTGTCTTTGCGTCTTGTATGAAAGTTGTATTACTTCAGGGACGCGCAATCCGCGCTCGTTGTAGTACTACGAGATGCGAAATATCGTGTTATTGTGATTTGACGTTAATGCAGGAAGATAAGCATCCGACTGGATCCGACCTAGAGAGGAGGTTTACCTTGCCGATCTGTGTTGCACGAGCCGATATGTATGTACGAGCTAATTACAGATATATTGATTTATGTTAATGATCCTTATATAGATATAGGCATAAATGTTCTGGAAAGACACCTGAACGGAGACTTTGAAAAAAATAGCAGATTGTGCTCTGACGATTCGAAGGAGAGGACAGACATGACAGACATGTAATCCAAATAAGCAAATAGGAGGGCAACCTGAACAAAGTTGATCGTCGTACGAAAACGTGGAAAATTTTTTAAAAATTGCCACGTACTTAAAAAAAATATCGAGTCGAATCGATTTCGTACGATTTATGGGAAATTAAAAAGTACGCGGAAAATTTTTTTTTCTTTTTGCCTCGATTATCAAATTTTGCGAGTTAAAATATAGCAATTCTGTTTTTCTTCGATAATTTAAATAACGAGACATGCTAGACTATTGAAATTAGCATTTGTCGGGAATGCTAAAATTATGGGCGCTTATCTGAAAATATGTAACTAGAAAAGCAAAAATTGTACGAATTATTTTTTTTATATTTCCAACATTTTTTTTTTTTTTTCTGAATGAACGGTCACGTGGTACCATTTTTACGTTACGCAATGACGCTTGAGGATATGAAAATAAACCGCGAAAAGTGTCGCGTCTTTCAAAGTTTATGATTCAATATGTACCTTTTAAGAAAATTCTTCGGGGGTTCCTAAAGAAGATCAAATAAGGTCACGATAAATTATCGTTGTGAAGCAGCACATACGTCTTGCTACGAAATAACAATTCGCACGGTAAATCCTTACGTTGGTAGTATCTACGAATCGACAATAAATTCGTACTGATAATAGAGTCGTAAAAGAGAAAAAAAAATCACAAATTTTACAATACCATAATAAAGCTTGTATCTACCGTTTAAACACTTCCTATCGATAGTCGAACAAATTATCATTAAGGTCGACAATTAAGTGGCTAATAAGTCAAGCGATATGGGTTCATTATTATAATTATGTATTGTGAGCAACTCGTATAGTCGTAATAGTTTGTTATAGCGATCGTTGTATATCGTCGTAATTTACTAAACCTTGAACTTACGCTAAGCACACACAAAACCAACTTGCACGAGTAACCGCGTATAGACTGTATAATTAACAAGGCAAAGTATACGTATTCGTCGTGAAAGTGTGGAAGAGATCACCATTTTCTTTTTTTCGAGAAAAAAATTTCTTAAAAAATTAATAAATTATACATGATTCAGGTATAGCAGCAGCGATGCTTACGACTGTGACGAAAAGGAAGTGAACTTGTTGAACAAAAAAAGAGATCAAAATTATGCTTTTTTTTCCCAAAAAATTTTGAAATTCTCATTTTTGAGCCATGGTCAATTGTACTTACAATCTGCGAATATGTCCAGGGAGGACGACTGTATTCCGTGAGCTCGAGAAATGTGTCAGGGCCGGTGAGTTAAGTGGTCCTACGAGCACCGTATCTATCACTGCGTATTATAACGATAACACGTATAGCGCGTCTTGTGATTCGAACTGTCACAGAGTTCACGCACATGTGATTTTCTTTAGAAATTTTTTTCTTTTTGAAAAAGCAGTGATATCCTCGTGATTGAGCGTTTAACGATTAGTCAAAGATACGTGACCTACCTGATTTTGAGTAAATTATCCCGGAAAGCCGATGGACACGATGCAGGAACAGTGAAGAGAAAAAGAAAAAAGTTTTCAAGGAAAGAAAAACGAAAAGTCAAAAAATTTACAAAGTTTACGTTAATCTTTCGATTTAAATTATTGTCATCTATAAATTTCCCAAAAAAACTTTGCCGTCGAAATCATCCGAAATTTGAGATACGAATTGGGTTGAACTTTTTTGTTTTTCAAAATTCGTTCGATATGTCAGGACGATAAAGAACACTTCACTTTTCCCAACGAGATTTCCAACGATTTTCTCATTCCCGTGTACTTTGCTCAATCGTGTTGTACGACAAAAATCTTTGCTAAGTCGGCGAATTGGTTTCTATGAAAAAGAAATAGCGTCGCGACGATACTTAAAGGTTGATCCGCAAGAGACGGTGCGTAGAGATGAAGTGAGTGCCGGATCGTTGAAGCTACTAAAAGCTACCTGCCACCTCCCACTAACGACCGTACACGGTCTAGTCTCGCAGTTCGTTCATGTCCACGGACAAGAAAACTAATACGCCGTACTAGTAGGCAGTGCCGATAAATAATATTAGCATAGAGTAGTAGTCGGTAATCACGTAAAGCAATTCGCCTACTAAAAATAATACTGAACAAATAATAAATGGTCCATTTGATTCACAGCAGACGTCACGTTTTCGGATCCTGACAAGGAAACACAGACAAGGTTGACACGGTCTGGCGTAGAGAGACAGACAAAATTTTTCAAATTAGAAACACAATATTAACACTTTCTCTCTTCGTACTGTACGCCTATTGAATGAGCACAACAAACAGCCAACTTCATTCGGGTAAGTTTCCAAAGGAAATAAAGAATTCAGGTGAGAGAGAAGAATAGCATAATGCCATGGGTCAGGGTAGGCGAACGGATGAATTCGCGCTATTGGTCGTTGGGATGCGTTCGTAAAACCTACAAAAAAGATAAATTTGACTCGCCTCGAACGAACGGGTACACGGATGATTCGTTATTTTTGTGAGTCACGCTTTTACGTCTCCATTGTGAACAACAACGTTTTTCTAGTAGTTTCAAATTTTGTTTGAACGAATCGTTAGCGAAGTTTATTAATGTCGCCGCGATTGGTACGAAATTTTCTGCGTTCTAGCGCGTGCGCATGCGCACTTTCCCCATGGTGGTTACGTCGCGCGTTTCCTTTGTCGTAAGACCCAATGAGCCGATGACCTAACCTTAAGTCCGGTTCACATGCATCAAGCGTTCAGATATCGAAAGACAGGTTAAAATTAAATGTTATTCCCTATTAAATGTTAAATGAATTTTTTTTCTTTCTATCGTCCGATTTCAATTCCCAACGTATTTTTTCCTCAACTTTATAAACATTAAAAAATTTTTGATATATCACCAAAAAATCACTCCTCCACCACCGCCCTTTTTCGAATTCCTTCTCGACGATTCATCAACGTCGTGCCACAAGTATAATCAATCGTACGACTTAAACGTATCAATAACATTAATGATACCAAGTACGCGTGGTCGCGATGCGTCCATTGTGATCGCATTGTCCGAGGGAAGCCCGAACTATCACTTATAAGCGGCGCACGAAAAATGACCAATTGAACATGTGCACTGGGTCTTCTTCAGGAGCCATTATGGTCCCCTTAAAAAATTGCCGTTGCCAAAGTTGCAACTGCGCGCAAGAATCCGAACGACGCACAAGTGACGACGAGGACGATGCACAACCAGCGACAATGTATAATAAAAATAAAATGATTATCCTTCAAAAGTGCACGCACGCGCTTCATATATTCTCAATGGAAAATTTCATCAATTTAATCTCCTTCCATATAGCATATAAAAAGTCGTCCTTAAGGGGTCGCAAAGATGAAATTCCGTGACATCGCAAAGACCAATTTTCTCTATCCCGACTAGGACTCCATCTTTGAACTGGGTGCAGCTATCGAAATATTTTTAGACGCCATATAATGTTGCCATATAAAATTTTCGCGCGACGATAAAGATTATCGATCGTATTGAATTTATCGGCAGTGATAAGTCAAATTAATTGTTTCGCGAGCTCGTTCAACTCCAGGCGAATGGGACGATATCGTAAGCAGATGCAACCGGATCCACGAGGCGTCACGAGTGACAAAGCACGTATCGAAAAAGTGATAGGAGAATCAAGATACAAAAGAGAGAGAGAGAAGAAAAATTTTTTTTCGCAAATCGCCAAATTCAAAATCCGAAGATCGTGAAAAAAAGAAAATTTCTCATGAATGAACCGCACGACTGCACGAGTATCAGAAGTGCAATTACCTTCTAGCAATTCCACGCGAGTTACCGTTAACGCCGCATAAAACCACACTTGCTCACTGACAATTACCAGCACCTTTATTCCCCATTAAAATTCCAACTGAATCGCACGACTCCGCCCACTAAACAAGACACAATGATAAATACGCACAGCTACTAGTTCAGCAATGGAGTTGCAGCACAAAATTGTGATACGTGCAAAGGATGTTTAAAAAAAAATTTTCCAAAAAAATACCAAGTGCCTAGATCGTCAAAAAAAATCCTTTTTTCCCGTCATAATAAATTAGTCAACTTACTGTGTGTCCTTTGCCAAGTCTCGGGAAAGTTGCCCGTCAGGGAACAACCGAATAACAATGCCGAAGCTGCAAGCTTATATACCAGAAGGAGCTCGAGATTCCGTGATCCCCACCATAGACCAAAGTGATCTCGTGTGAGAAGAACGAGCGAGAGAGAAAGAGAGCTAAGGCAATATCAAAATGCACAAAGGAAAAAGACAGAGTCATGAACTATGGCAATCGTGTGAGGGGAAGTCACAAATCAAATGATGATCCCGTTCGGGCATGAATTGTCAACCGTGTAGCACGATATATTACCCGTGACGCCTCTCTGTAACAAAGTTAACCGATTTCACGTGTTATCGCGATAAGAAGATGCTGTATACCAAAAGGATGGACCTACGTTGCGTAATCTGCAAACTGTGCGCGTAACGTACGCAAACGAGAATAAAATGGCTCAGCCAAGAAAATTGGGGCCGCACAGGTAAGAGCATGCGTAGGCGTTAGAAAAAAAATTACTTTACGGTGCGGAAGACCATAAGAAAATTTTGAAATTCAAAATGGCCAATTTGAGAAAATTGATAACAAAGGCCAGTCTTGAGATTGGCGATAACTTCATTTGGATCACGATAAATTATCGATGAAACGAAATAATAATGATGATGATGAAAATTTTTATATCAAAGGACTCTGTCTCGATTTCTTACCGACAAGACTCGGAATTGCCGTCTAAATGAATAGAAATGTTTGCCGTCCTAATTGCCGTTTCAATTAACTTATTAAGGAGGGACAGGGATCTCTTCTGCGCATCGTCTTACCAGCTGCATGGATTACGGTCTCGCTCGGCCTGGACCACCGTACGGGTGACAGTTGGGATGGAATTTTGAAAATAAAAATTTCAATTTGAACTTCGATTTTTTTTTCTTACGTAACTCGAGATAAGTCAAGGAAAGTTTTATGTTAATTGATAGGAAAAAAAAAATGTATACAGTGTATTTCAAGTAACCGAAGTCCAATCGGCCATGATTGACAGTCTCTTTGCTTAACGTATGTATGTAGATGGGAAATAGCAGTTCTATCGTGGCAGGAGCCATTTTGTTTGTGTGATAACGCATCGGTCTCGTAAATTTGCATGTGTTTTTTTTTTCAATAAACGTTTCTTTCCTCCTTCCCGCTAATATCAAAAATTTCCATGAGTTATTGATTTATGGAAGTGCACACGTGCGCGTTATGTAAAACGAATTTTAATTAGCGGATTGCGATCGCCAAACAAAAAAGTTTGCCGATCTGAACCCGAGATTAAATAATTAAGTAATCAAGGATAACCAAAAAATTGGATAATCTCTGGATGAAAAGAAAATTTTTTATGTAACAGCCGCGTTAATTCTGATTAAAAAGAAAATTTCGAATCTCAAAAAGATTTTGCCGATGCACGTGTCATCGACACACCAAAGTAGATACAAAGTGGAATTGCATAGAAAAAAAAAATCTATTGCACCGATGTAAATTTTGGCGACAATTTCAAAATGATCTACTGTAAGATACTCAAAATTCGAATGACGTCACGATTCATTTATCAGACCACGGATACCACTGAAACGGCAAATAAAATTTCGAGTCAACCTAAATTAATCATTGCAAATTTGACAATCGACACTCGCGATACAAACGATGCACTTAAACGTGACGAATAATAAAAGCGTCCCATACTGAATAAAAATTAGCATTTGGCAATAAAAAAAATCTCCACGCAGGATTAAGACGCCAGACGTCGTCGTGGCGAACAGATGAAGATTGAATCAGAGCGACAGTGTTAATCGACGTGAACGACCTGTTGAATTGGTAAACGTCGCGACGTCAAACTCTTGAATAAAAAAATAGAAGTCATTAAAAAAAAAGCTTTACGAACGAAAACGAAAAAAACCAGTAGGATTTTTCAAAAATGACAAAACAAATCTCCGCGCGAGCGATCCTTCGCGATTCGAACTTCGGTTTCGATAAAGTTCGCCAAAGTTAATTGCGTCGCGACGTCGGCGTCGTTCATTCATAAATCTGCCGTCTAAGGGCAAACAATTATAGCGTGTGTGACGAGGAGCAATAAATAAAGAGGCCGACGACATGTTTTGCGGTGTTTTCATCGAAAGCATATATATAGATATACACACATGTAACTCGAGAAACATATATATCATTTTCACGAAGTCGATGTATTTTTTTTTTTAAATCGATCAGTCACCTACTACTCTTACGTTTCTAATTTGAAAAAAAAAATGCAAAAAGTCACCCAAACGCATTTTCACGACCGATCGTATTTTGGATAAAATTAATGGAGGCTGTGAGGCAAAATTACGGGACAAGGACACGTCTAACCTTAAGGCGGTTTCTATGACGACACAGTTACGAGAATCGGATCGTTGAACTTGAGTAAAGAAGAAATTAGAACGCGTAATTTAGCAATTACACCAACTGCGCCTTCGTCCATCGTGGGTTAAGTAGTGACCATTCGAGACGAGGGCGAAACGAAAATCGCGAATTGCGCATGCGCCGCGACGAAAGTCAAGCGTAAGGTTCGCGCGATGAAAATGAACGTAAAAAAGAAATATACGTTTGGGCGAATCCTCGATATGAAGGACGAGTTAAGAGACGCAGAAAAGACGACGATCCGGACTCATGGAAACGTAATGATTCTATATCGGTACAAATGTAGGTAGTATCGATTAGCACGCGGGTCATAATTCAATGATAATCAGTTCCAGTTTCATCACGAGTATATGTAGCTATGACGAGAACGGTATATTTTTTTCGCACTGATACAATCGCGAACGACGATATTTCGAGAGCGCGCGATACTAAGTTTTGGGCTAATTTTCAATAATCGAGTAAAATTTAGACTTTCGCGAAATTTCATTAGCTGACGTCACGACTGCGATTATTGACGAATAAAAAAAATTTTCGTGATCGACACACGCTTATAGATACATTGATAATTTTAGAGTACGAGCCAATAGCAATCGATCTTAATGCAATCGATCCGTCTGACGTTCGATAGATCGCGACTTCCGGTATCGATTGAATGTCCGATTCATCGATACTGAAACGTCTGATTATTCGTAGGTTCAAGAGAAAAAAAGGAAAAAAAATTTACGTAACTATTGGGATATGTTATCACGCGTATGTGTTCTGAAAATTGATATTTTATGCAGTCAAGTGCATTGCCATGCAGTCAGGTGCAAATGACGGATATGAAATGTTGCATAATTTATAAGCCCAAAGAAAATGTAACAAAAATCGTTACGAGTGGTCTTGTCGAGTGTATGAGAATTTTCGAAAATTTATCAAAAATCTGTGTGTCAAAAAATAATTTTCTCAACATGTAACACGGACGAGGTCGAATCCTTGGTGCATCGTCAAGAAGCAAATGCAGTGTGACACGTGTGCGTTCGATTTGGATTTAATGAGGTTGGACTGTATTAAAAAAAAAATCAAAAAGGGTTACTACGACGGATCGAACTAAGTGCGTCGCGACGCTACAGCTCATTCTTGGGATCTCCGTCGGGACGCTTCCTGGAAGATTTTGTAACCCAGGACCTGAGGCCGACCGATACCCGATAACGGGGCAACCTTAAGACCTAGTGGCGCAGGCGTACGGAGGAACCGTGTAAAGAAATCAAAGACGCACGAACGCAAAATAAATAAAAAAAAAACAGTGACTGGACTTGAAAAATTGTACAGCTCGAATTTTTCGACTTCATAAAAAAAAATTGACGTACATAAATGTATAACGTTACGGTCAAATCACACGTAACACGTGGATATCGTGTCGCGAGAAGCAAAGATAAGCGAGAAGAAAAAAAAAGAAAAAGCAAAAGAAACGTAATAACTTATTTGAGATTTTATCAAAACGGCCGATCATCGTTTCCGTGTTATGTATTTACGCATAATACAGACATGCGTATACAGCTACATGAGTACAGAGAAAAAAGAAAAATGAGAATATTATTAAAGCTCACCTAATCATAATATCTCGCCTTGAAGGGATAGTACTGCAGCAAGAGCTCACTCATAGATGCCGCTGCTTCTTTGTTACCCCTTCGACTTCCGGTTTGTCTTATCACTTCTCTTTCCTTTTATTTTCACACTGGCAATATCAAAGCCTTGCGGCCTGGCGAAGCGTCGACAGAGCGATAACTAAATAACTCCGAAGGGGTCAGTCCGCGGCGAGTACGTCTGTCAATCTGTTAGTACCTACTGCAGCCACCTCAGGGACGTGACGCAAGGCTGTTAAAATGGGCCCCCCCCATCCTGATGAAAAAAACGAAAAAGAAATCCCAGATGAAATAACGTAGCATAGGAGTAAAAAAAAATGGTCATCCTTCCACTGACGTTGCAATAGACACTTTGTAACGACGTAAGCATCGATTGACGATGCAAGAAAAAAAAAGACGAAAAAAAAAATGGGAAACACTATCGACCAACACCGTAAAAAATGTGGGCGATTTTTAAGATTCCGAGCGGTAAAATTTGAACCCGAAATCAAACAGGATATATGGTCTCTGAATTGACTATTGAGTAACGGCGCCATTTGCGTTGGAGTATGCTAGAAAAGTTCTTTGTTCGCGCTGAAAGTAATTATGGTTACGTATTGCCGATTCAAATTGAATATTCGATCGATCGTGTTTCCCAGCGGATTATTTCGAGAGGTAAGGACGATCGTAACGTATTTAAGAATTGGACAATTCGAAATGACGTTTCCCAGTGAATTCCGGTAGGTAGCGGTTGCAATTGTGACCGTCGACGGTGGGGGCGAATTGTTCTGTACGGTGAGAAGAAAAAAATGATAAAAGGGCCCGTAACTCTGCACCCCTGCAACGGGCCTGAGTTAAATTACTATAAAAGACTTTATCCACTTTAGTCACTGGCCGTCAGGCAATCATTCTATTGCCGTGCCATCGCATCATGAATGACGGTAAGAAAACTCGTCCAGACTCAGTGTCATGAGTTACCCTGAAAATATCGTGCAACCTTTGAAACAGCCTCTACGCTAGATTCGCATACGAGGCTGCCCGAACGGATCGGACGAGACGGTTGAAATAATGATTTGAAGGTTAGGTAAGAAAATTTAGTTTGGCGAAATCACCAATTTTCAAAGTCTACAGGGGAGGATCACTGGGCGACAGTTTGCGCCTTTATTTAAGAAATTTTTGGCCTATCAAAAATAACTAACTTAGCGTTATCGTAAACGACGAGTTTTCGTTAACAAAGGCCGTTCGATATCAGAAAAATTAAATGTACTGATAAATTATACTTGAAATAAATTAAATTAATTCTTACGGACAACAGTCCAAGTTATAATCTGACGCGTTACAATATTAAATTGGATGAACATTCGCTTAATCATTTCATATCTCCCTTAGGTTTCCGGGGTTACCCCCCCCCGCCCCCCTCTCACGCCCCTGCACGTAATACTAATTAAACAACTAAAAGTGTAAATACAAATTTGCAAGCGGAAATAGTCGACTGTGTCGAAGAGGTAACACACGTACGTTGTCGCTCCTTATCGTATCATTTACTTCGAGAATCAACGCTTATCAGTGAGATAATGACCCAATTAGATGTAATTTATACGTGAGTCATGTCTTTCAATTTAATCCGTGTCCGCTCGCGGTGTTCTAATAACCATAGACTTGACTATCCACCTTCGGTATAGAAGGGAATGGCGCCTGAGGGCCTTTAACATGTAGGATTATTGCGCTGGTTATTTTAATACTCGAAAAAATAAACCACGAACAATAAAAGTCTAGATAGGACACCCCTAGTAGCTCGTACATACAACGACAAAGGAACAAAGAAAATAATTAGTATATGGACAATCGGAAAGGCATACATATAAGCAGTATCCAATGCATATTGAATAAATAAATATGAGGAATAAAATAAAATTCTTACAAAATGATATAACTAATTGCTGTGTTTACGTTCTTCAAAAATGCAGTATTAAATAATGGCGGTTGTACTGTACAATAAGTGCAATATATCAGATATGATCCTGTAGCTGAAAACTGGTTCAGCAGTTGGCCGCTGGCAAAGTGGCGGCCTAGCGTTTTCTTGGCCGCCTTGTAGAAACACATCCGGTCGGCAAGTAGCTCCGCCAACTTTCCTGCTTCATTCATCGACGCATTCTGTGGCCTTTGAAGGTCTCTTGCAGTCCTGCGACGTAGAGAAACGAAGGTGCAGCCAAGTGCGCCCGATAACTCGAATGCGCACGACTTATGATAATGCAACGTAAACTGATATAATGTATATCCATGTCATTAATTTTTTAATGCATTCCAAGAAACGATTCATCCATCAACGCCGATTCAATGACAAACAACGATAATCAGTGTCCCTCCAACATATTTCATTGCGACTTTGAGCTCTTTGATCCAGACCGGACTGAAAGCAAGAGTCAGGCTTTCACCGTAACGTGTACCAACCTTCACTGATCTAATATCTAACAGAGATACCCGTTACCGTGAGCCTGCATGGACCAGTGGTATGTCCCAGACTGTGCTGACCTATGTGTGCTTAGCATTCGTTTCTTTGTACAGATTAATTTGTATATTAATAATTGTACGATTTGTATATACAAAGATCGCTTCGTCGGATGCTGCGAGTCAAAGATCAACAGATCGTGGACTCAGCCAGGCAGCGCGAGTCCTGCGGGTTTGATGAAATTTGTAAGAAGGAAGAAATTGGTTTTAACCAGCCGTTGAGCGACTGGAGAACCAGTAACGGCGGCCACGAGGAATGCAGGAGGAGTGCAGACAGGAGCGGAGAGAACGCGGGTTTATACGGTGTAGAATGAAGCGGAGAAGAATTGAGAAGTGGTAGGGAGGAAACGTGAATGATCCATAGAGCCAGAGACGACGATGGCAGTGGCAATGGTGATGATGGTGCTGGCTATGGTGGTGGTAAAGTTGGACCAGGGTGGGGGAGGCCGCTTCGGAAATGGCCGCGGGAAAGTAGAGAGTGGCTGATCGGCGGGTGAGTTTTTTTTTCGTCGGGGCTCGGCCGCAGCAGGTGGAGATCGCAAGGATACCTAGGATGCTGTGAAGAGGATCGAACGATCACGAGGAGTTGATACTCGCTGGTGAGGATCGGTCTGGTAGGTGGACAGAGGGACAAACGTGGTGATCCGTGGACCTCGAGGATGGCCGGTGACGGTGCGACGGATAATGACGTCGGAGAGGGGAGCGATCAGGGTGCGTCAGCGCAGGGAGAACCACATTCCAGAGTGGGCGGCATTGTGGAATGCGATCCCCCCGGTAACAGGAATTCGTCGAGCGAGCTGCCCAACGCTATCGGGGACGGTGCGTGCCGCTATGGTGCGAGCGGTGCCAGCAGCGGTATGTCTTTCGTCGAAGTTTGTCAGGTAATGATAAATTGTGCCAAGACGGTTTTGAGAGTGATTTGTTGGACCTTTGACTTGTTCTGTGAGAGAGGGGTGATGATGTTGGTCTGTTGGGTGTTGAGAGTGAAATGCTTGGTGTTTCAGGTGCGACTGCAGCATCTCTTTCCCCAGCTGGCTCCTCCTGCAAGGTATAGCCTGTGCGAAGACTCCATAGAGCTGACTGCGGAGTGTCTGGCAAACGATGTCATTCGGTATCTTCTAAAGGAGGATATATACCTGATATCCAGGGATCCAATCTCTCGTAGCATGAGACACAATGTCTACCAGATGCTCAACAAGCACAGCATACTCTTCACTAGCATGGTCAATCGACTTAATGTTGTGCCGGATACTGCTTACGAGGCATTCATGGCTGTTGCCGATGAACTGTTTCTTCATGGTGGTGTTACGTGGGCTAGGATTGTTTGTCTCTATGCCTTCATGGGAAGGCTCGCACTTTGGGCCAGGGACAGACGAATGCATGCACTGAAGAAGAAATTACCACTGTACGTTTCCAGATACATTGGAGAGGAGATAGCACATTTCATTAAGGGCTACGGGGGATGGGTAAGTCTTTATCGATACGTCAGAAATATTGTGTATACCTTTTTATGAGCATCGATCCAGCTACTTAATTTTGTCTTTCAGGAACAACTTTGTATAGAGTATCCAGTCGCAGAAGAAGTCAGCGGAGCAGTTTGGAGGAGTCTCTTAATGACCGGAGCCACCCTAGGCTTGGTCGCCACTATATTAACTGTAACTTCCTGAAGTGTAAGAAGAATTCAGTAAACTATTAACCGTGTACTTATATCCTGTGATCGTGATCGTTCAAAGACAGAATATTAAAAAATAGTTTATCATGATAACACGCCATTCAGGTGAGTTTAAGCGAATCGATTTTACATTTGTTTCTAATCGGAAAAGCCATTAAAATGGACACAGCATTTATTTTATTTTTGGTACGCATACAAAGGACTAAGGCAATTAGAAAGACCCTTATCGATCTCCAATTAACCATGACTTTCTTACTCTTTGAAGTAGTTTTCTCTTTCCTTATTTCTTTCTTCACTCGAGCGCAAGACAACAATCCAAGTTCCCTATTAACTATAATAATATTAAACTTTTCTCAATGGGTTAGTTCAATTAGTAGGAAGACTTTCTTTGTTTAACCGCGAGCAAGGGATTTCGCCCCTTCTTCGTACGAAATATAATTTTCAACGAATGATACTTAAGAAAGAAAAAGAATCATAAAACAGTCGACAGTTTAGATCTCAGCGCCAAACAAGAATCTCAAAATTATATTGAATTTAGGTAGACGCGAACTATTTGTATTTATTTATAATTTATTTTAGGTAGAAAATATATTAAATAACAAATTCTACAAACGATACGCTTGGCCACGAATGGCCATAGTAGCATCTCTCTTGCTGTAAACATAGTGACTGCACGTAATTGAGATATATTAGTTACTAAATGTACTATAATAATTATACGCAATGGTCAAATCTTGTACTTTGATAGCTTTTTAGTACCTTTGTAAAAGTTTTCTTTTTTTTTTGTATCAATATCTGGTGTTAATAAATACTTTTACTATAAATCACTGTCCTACTTCTTCCATCAAGATTTCCCCCTCAACATTGAGATTAATCGCTTTCTTGATTATTAAAAGGGTACAGTCACCACTCTTTCACTTTCCACTAACTCTACGTCCCAAAGAAATTCCATTAATGTCAGCTTGGATGTATTTCAAAGGAAAATGAGAAAACATTCATACAGAATTCTTCAGCTCAAACGCATCACAGAAATTTGAAATTCTCGATTAACCGCCATTGGTCGACGAAGTCATTCGACAGCTGAGTTTTGAATTTCCGTTACTTTTGAACGACTTTAAAATCTTGAAATTCCACTGAACTTTTAATATCCATCTTTTTCTTAAGCCAAATATCTCCGTACAAGTAAATTCGATTTAAAAAAACGTTAACGGTCATTCGAAGCATACAGAACATTCCAAATACTTGGAGTTTTATTTAAAGTAGCTGCAGCGTCGTTATTTCAAATATAAATACAATCTAGTTGCTATTGAAAATATATCGGCTTACAAGAGTGCAAGAATTATATCAAATATAAAGACGCATGTTCCTTAAGGAAAACATTTTTTTTTATTTAAATTGCTAAAAACTCGCTCGCGCATTCGAAAGTCTCTTATCCAGCTTGATATTTTATTTTTGTTCGGACATAAATAAAAGCGCCGATTCTTTTACGTCTTTAGGACTCTGATCCAATCCCATCGAAATTCTCGGATATCCGCGGATATCACTCCTGATAAACAATAATAAACGTGTATCCCGATTCTCATCACCAATTATATATAAATTGGTGATAAGAGATAATTATCAAAAAAGGGAACAAAGACATTCTAACAAAATGGTTTCGAAGTGCGAAGCAACGAAAAAAAATGAGGACTCGCATTCGTCAGAGTTTGACAATTTGCAAAGATAAGTTAACAACGATCGCTTAAGATATTTCCAAAAAAAAAAAGGACAAAGAGAACAAAGACAAAGTAGAGAAACGAAGTTACGAGAAAAGCAAGGCAAGAAGAAATTTGGCGTCCAACGAATCAGAGCGTAATTCCAGAATCAAAAAAACCTCATCAAGTACATTAAAGTTCAGACGTTAGAAACAAATTTGACGAGTGCGTAAAAAATTAAAAAAAATTAACACCTTGCCGACCGATCCCAAACGTGCTCGTGTTGCTGCGGCCGAAAGACTCGAAAACGTCGGCCGCACGAAAGTTTTCGACTCAAAATCGCGCCGGTTATCAAGGCGTTAAGATAAAATTTCAAAGAAAGCACCAAGATTATCTTTACCAGAAACTTTTCACTCTCTTCTTTTCTTCTCTTTAATTTTTTTCTTTTTTCTCTTGTTCTCCAGCTCCCCTGCCAGTTTCTCATTGGCCACGCGGTTCCCCTTCCTTCCCGTCGCTTCGAAGAATCAAGATTCAAAACTCATCGTCGAATTCGCACGCGAAACGCACGAAATCGCCGGGCACGTCATTTGGCATCCTTCGAATTTTGAATTGGCATTTTGAATTTATTACTCCGTCGCGGAAAAAGAGACTCGAGTCACGTCCCGCGACGTGACAGGAGAGGGACAGAGGGAAAAAGACAATAAAAAATTTACGACCAGCGTGCGTCTCGCGCAGTCCACATTTCTTTTCCTTTTCCAATTACGTATATGGATACCTAAGAAACACAAAACTAACATACAGTCTAGTGTCCCGCGAATATTATATAGTATATGTAACAATTCCCTTAAAACCTAATCAAATTCTTTAAGACTGTACAGAAAAAACAATTTTAATTTTTCATCAAACATAAATCTATCTTCTTTTCTTCGACTTTTTTTTTCTTCTTCTTCGTTTGCTTCGTTTCTTCTTCCCTTTTTTTTTTACGTTTTCCTTCTCTCTTTCTCTCTCGCTCTTGTAGTCTCTCTCCTCGTCTACTCTCGTTCGCAGCGCGAGCAATTAATAAGAATCAACAATTTCCTTCAATAAATCTTCAAAAGTTTCTACCTCACCAATAAATCACTTTCGCTATTATTTATCGACATTATCGTTACAATATAATATTCTATATATACATACACGCGTGTATATATATATATATTTATATATAATATATAACTACAATAACTGTACAGACGGGACTTATTCGCGTTCCCAATTTTGTCCTCCGACAATTTAATAAAACTCGATCGTTACGCCACAGTGTCATTGGCCTTGATTTTCTCGACTAATTATAATTCCGCAAGAACACGTCATTGATGTCACGCAGCGCCGCGTGGATAAAACTGGAGCAATAAAAAAAAAACAAGATTCAACAGTACAACAACAAAAACAAAGAATACAGCTAAAGCACGACAATACCACTGAGATCAGAAACAATAAAAATAGAGTCACACTCGTCTCAAAGGATCAGATACAAATTACGTATCCTCGGTACCACGATAAGCGGAAAATTAAATTGGCGAGCAAATTATTATATTTTTTCCACGCGAAAAACGTCAAACGTTCCCACACGTAACACCTACGACGTGACCGGTATAAATTTTTTTTTTTTAGTCGTACCATCATTAATTAATTTTCTTTTTTCGCATAGACTTTTGGCAGTTGTAGCCTGGACGTATCGTTGTCCAAAATATAACATAAGGATCGTACAAGTCGTATTGCTGAGCAGTGCCGAAAACATCGGCGCAGTCTTGCTCGCGATGGTGAAATTCGAAAGAATTCAAGCGAAGGAAGCAAATTTCCAAAAACAGAGTACATAGAGGTGAAGAAACGAATAAAAATTGCATAAAAGAATGTACGAATTTGAACGGGATAAGATTTTTCAAATATAAAAGCATCGGTGGACACTAGGAGAGAGATCAGAGAAAAGAAAAGAATTAAAATACAAGAAAGAGAGAACAAAGAGTAACAGACAGATAAGTTATCTTGCACGATGATTCCGAAAAGCAAAATGAGACGTGAAAACCAATACGCGGATAACGAGATCCTACGGGATAAAACCGGAAGTAAAATTCTAAGATTAAAATTACGAGCAGAGAGCGCGCACCGGAAGTGCCACTAATCGATCTTCCACGTAGCAATCGCCGAGGTCCGTGCGGACTCGAAAAATCGTAAGATTGAACGCGAGTCGCGTCCTGCGACATTTGCAAAAAAAAAAATGGAGGCACGAGTGCCGTCGCACTCTGGCAACAAAGAGAAAAAAAAATTATATCATCGCCAGTCGCGCGACAATCCATTTCCCTCGGGGATAGACGCGACGCAAGGCCTGGCCCAACGCAATTTACCGTTAAGATTTTAAGCGGCAAGTACAAAATCAAAAGTACTTTTGTATTTAGCCTGTTGGTAGAATTGAATTTTTAATAAAGGTCGTAAAGAGTCATAACGATATTATATGCATTACCACAGGACCGTGTTATACTTAAAATGTATATAATATGTATTATCACTTGGTGACCTGCTCTATTATTTCTGTCTCTCGTCAGCTTTCTTGTTATATCACAGCTGGGGCGAAGGTGAGGCGGTGCAGAAGTTGTGGGGTGGCGGCCGGGGGGGGGGGGACAGGGGCAGCGACGACGTGGTGGGGATAACATGGGTCAACTGGGGCACCAAAGAAACCATAAACTCTGTGCCCCGTCCTTAAACCAAATACAGAGAACGGACCCCAATTTTCATTTATTCCATGTAATCCCACCATTCCTTCTCGTAACCCTCGTGCACATGCTCCAGAAGTACTTTCCGCCGACTGTCGCAGTATCTTTATGTAGAGAATTGAAAAAAAAAAAAGACGATATCGTTATCATCGATACAGATTATTTTCAATATGCATAGGTATAGACTTTAGTAAAGAAAATTATCAAGGACATAAATCCTTGTTCAGTGGTGGCAGTAAATATGAAAATAAAATATTATTCGACTCACCTGTACTTGTCCTGAACTTTCTGCTTAATGTCGGCCAGATTCTCACTGGTGATGTCCCTCTCCAGGTACTCCGAGAGACATTCCGTGGCGCTCTCCAGATCCTTCTGGTTGTCCTCGAAGATCACAGACTGATTGTTCTTTCGTAAATAATAAGCGAACACGTAGGTGTACATGAGTGTTTGCCTGCAGGAGCAAAGAATGTCCACGGCTTTCTTTAAGAATTGCACCTGGAACGAGAAAAGGTAAGTGAGATCATGAAATATGTCTTGAGACAAAGAAGCATCAAAGAAGGAGAGCCAAGGGAGAGTCTGTGCTTTGGAAACTGTTAGAGTTCAAGGTACTGATTAAAGAGTATTAAAATTTCACTTACCTCGATCCAGGACATATTATGCTGCTGCATCTCCTCCATCTTCTCCTTGACACTCGCGTACAGCTTACTCTCAAACTTGAGTGACTGCATGTGATTCATGTACCGGTTGCAGTAGAACAAGTATCTCTGAAGTGCCGATCTAGACTTTTCCTGAGCGTTGCGCGCCGCCTTGGCCTCCTCCTCGTCGTACCTGTTGCAGTTGTACCAGCTGGAGCCGTGCGGCTCCCAAGGACCAAGACAGACCCAGCAGAAGTCGGACTTGCAGTTCTGATTCTTGCAGACCATGTGATTGCAGCCGCCGTCCTTCTCGATGGTGACGTTGCACTTGGGACATTCCTTCGTGTTAGCCGCGATCCAGTTGGACGTCTCGGAGTCGTCGTCGCACTTCTTTATCCACTTCCGCAGCATGTGACACTTCACGGGATCGTGCCAGTTCTCGCCGCAGTGGAAGCAAAACGTGTGGCCGCATTTACATGTGACCGGTCGCGGCTCCACGTACTGCACTTTTATCGCGTTGTTGCAATCCGGGGACGGGCACCACCTCAGCAGCCTGTTACACTGCGCAGGAAGAAGAATTAATCTTAAGGGGGCGCCAGTCAAACTGCGGACGGGTTTAGGTTAATCGTGCAGATGAGATAGCGGGGAGGAAAAGGGGTGGTTACTGTACTTTATTGTTTTACAGATTTTCACTTGGATCGTAGGAAGTGGCAGAAGGAAATTAAGATCGATGAAATTCTTTCTTGCCAGAGCGAAAGGCTGTACACTGACGCCATTACGATTTTTGGTTATTGTTTAATTTTTGCGAACGTACTTCGACAAAACTATTTGTGATGAGGTGCTGATACTTCAGTTTGACCTTAGAATCCTTTACAAGTCGCATCACACTCGCATCGTCCACGAGAATGTCGCATGCGTGTGCCGCACAAGCGATTGTCTGCCCGACGCCTTCCTCCATTATTTTTGTTGTTAGATACTCGCCCCAGCAGCCGGTGCAAAAACGATGACCGCACTCGAGACCCGTCATCATCTGCGTATTCGCGATGTCGATTGTAATCAATTATTTTGCTGAGCTCTATCAGAGGCGATATTTCTTTTAACAATTTTTGGAAAAGTCATACTCACCGAGGATGGCAGAATCATGAAGCAGATACCGCATTCCTCTGTGCCGTTCGTCGACGTTCTTCTAGACTGTTGAGGACAGTAACAGAGAACAATTTTTATTAGAATGTGCATTTTTTTTTTCGAGATATTTTGTCACATTTTATGTAGCAAGCTTTACTTTACCAAGGCTGTTTGTGATGTTCGTGTTCTGTTGATGAGCGGACCTTTTCTAAAGGGATTAATTACACGAGCCTCGGCGAACAATTTTTCTTGATCGCCATCGTAAAATCGTTCCATCAGCTTCTCTTTATCCCACTTGAAGTGATTTAATAGGATTCGCGTTGTTGTTGCTGGTATCTGCAAGAAGGCGAAATACATTCTTTTTTTTTTTTCATGCGCTTGACAATGTGAGCCATACTGGTTTTTAAATGATTTAATTTAATTTAGTTAATGACTTGAGTACGAATCCGATCGCGGTTGCAGTGACACGAAAATTATTTACGGTATATTCGAGGAGGTTCTCCAGGCTTTAAATACATTTCTCAAGGTCTCTGTACAAAATAGCATATAAAACCTAAGACAGTGTTCTGAGAGTTTCCATTTGTTTTGCTAATATCTTTTTTGGTTTAAAATGTTTATTAGCAGTAGAATTTGTATAATAGTCTAATTAAAATGCTAAACGAAATTTAATTTTCATCTGTGATAAATAGAGATAAACACTATCGCCTTGAATGAATTAAAACCTATCGTTGTATTGAGATTCCAGATCTCAGATTAGATACGACAAGGGATCGATGTACACACATCACTACAAAGGCTGTAGTTAAACAAAGGAAAAATACAGGTTATAACTTTATACTTATTTGCAGGTACGGTATTAACGTTCTTTTGAGATTAGCAAATAAAATAATTTGGAAAGCAAACAGTGTTCTTTCTTTGTCGAGATACAAATGCATCACAATGTATGTCAAGATGACACTTAAGAACGTACATTATAGCAGCAGTAAAATAAAAATAGACACACAATGAAAGTGACATTAGTTAAAACGTAAATCCACTGTATATTTGATTAATGGTCAACTGTAAGTACCGATCCTTAACCTTGAGTAAAAATGAAATGCATATCCCTTACCTCTACCACAGTGTTGACCTCCTTTATCGAATCCACCATGTGCTGTACAATTTCCTCGGTCGAAAGGACTTCAAATGGATAGTCATCAACATCCGTAGCTCGTTCACGTGGATTTCCAGATTCAATCTCCATTGCAAAATCAACATCATCCCCGCTGGACTCATTACCCGAGTCAACGTCATCGTACAACGTTTCTTCTTCGGAGTCCATGTTCCAGATACTTCGGTAACTAGCTTGGGCTCGCACTCCTCTGTCAAAGTCACCAGGCTTTAAGCCTCGCTCCTGCTCCCTAGTATAACTACGCAGCAAAGACAAGGGGAAGCTGCCCTTGAGACTGTGCTCAAGCTCCGAAGGCACTGTTAGCAACACACAACTTAGTTAACAATGACCACTAGAAACCTGCACGAGCAATATAAACGTGATGACGTTTACGTCGAGGTCACTGGCCACCCTTTAAACAATACAGTTCGTACACTATGAAGAAATATGCATTCTCAAACAAGGGATGATCCTGGTTGCACCTGCACAGCCAAAGTGTGTTTCAGAACATGACGTCACGGCTTTCTACTACTTCACGAACGCGTATTCACTAAAATATTTAGCTCTGCGTCCCCAAAATGACGAAACTCCGCAACCTCGACTAGGAAGCGTTCACAACTCTTCCCCGAGGAAGAAAAAAACTTTTAAAAAATACGTAAGACTCACGCTAGACGTGAAGAAAGCACAGAAATCAGCTGCCAAAACACCTAGCGTATCTTCGGCAGCTGATACACTGAAGCGTTGAACTCACGGAGAGAAGGGCAATGGGGGCCGTGAGTCAGAGCCAATCAGATGCTAGTATTAAACAGGATTAACCAATCGCAGTGTAGACCTTTCGGAATGACGTTTAGTATTGTTCACGATTCAGCTGCCCTCACGGTCATACGAAAACTTAACCTCGTAACGTACATACGACACTGATCGTTCAATGACATTTGCTTAAATAAAATGAATAATTATTCTATCGTTACAATAATTCAGAGACCGATTAAAGACATTGAAAACGCTAAAATGTAATAATAATACAATATACCCATTCCCAAGACAAAGCATTCATAGTCTAATATTTTGCATTGCAAGTAAAAAAAATTTGTCGATATCACAATTTCTATTCTTACCAATTTGCTCACCCTCTTTCGCAGTGATAATTGACGAGGAGTTTTTATTCGCGTTGAGTTTATATTATGCGTAATAGAAAATATTGAAATCAGCTGCTTAACCCCAGGCGCTATCTCCGTCAGCTAATTGTAAACAGCTGAATTGACGGTGCAACTGTGAATTCGCATTATATCGAAAGTAATTTTATCCTGTTAAATATATATTTAAGCGCGTCGATGAAATCGAAACTCGAAAAAATTCACTCGCGAATAATCACTGCCAAACTTGAGATAACCAAAAGAAATACAGAGAGATAAGGATGAAAAGCTAATATCGCGCTCACCTCCGTTACACCAGATCAATCGCGTCTAACGAAACGTCGTTAAATTACGATATCGCCTTTATCCCCAACGAACCACAACAAACTTTCTTTAGCGAAAGTAAAGTTTCAAAATCGACTGACTGTGTAAAATAAAAAAAAACCCGAGAGAAAGGAAGCCGCGCAACTTAACTCGGGCGAATCGCGTTAATAATTTACAGGACGGCAGAAATAAACCGTGCTGAGAAAAACAAAGAAAAATGTCAGTTCCATACCAATAAAATTTGGTGACAATCGAACGAATTTTCAAGTCGAAATATTTATGCACTCCATAACTTTCTCTTTGCGATTCATCAAGACTCTCTCTCTCTACTCTCCGTTCCGTTTTAGCGTCCTCGACTGGTCACGGTAATTCTGCACCGATTTGATAGCTCATGGAAAATAACAAGTCAAAAAAAACTGGAACGCACCATTTGCCATGAGAGCATGGACGAGCTCATAGCTCGGCCACTGCTGTCACGTCCACCATAGTAGAGCGCTAATAATTCTCAATTGATGCTTTCGCAGGTGCTTTTTAGTCTACCAAAGGATTTGCATGGGCCTCGAGATAGGCTTTGATGATTTTCACGTGTTACTTTCAACTGGCTGAATTTCGCGAGTGACTTTTCCGGGACAAAGAAATACACGATCCGAATAAACGACACGGCAACTAGACGTTCCGTCGCCAACCGCCGTTGTATTAACTTCGGTCAACTGCTTGAAGTTTGCTTCGATTCAAATTCCACGCGATTGACATAGGCGTAGTTACACCAGGGGCCAGCTGAACTGATATTTACTGTTAATCATTTTCTACAAGACAGCGATCCAACCTCAAACAGACGATTTGGTTGTACGTTGTGACTACGAATAGAATTGACAAGACATTCCTTTGTGCTGGTTATGATTGCAGCGACGAATAAATAAATATTCTGTATCCTTTATGACCTGACACAAAGCTGATAGACTTTTCGTTGGTAATCGAGTTGTTTGTCTGTTCCTGAAGAATATTGAAGGCTACGCTGCTGAGACAACCCCACGTTGTGACAAGTTTCAGGTGATTCTGTCAAGTGGCGTCCATGAGGATTTATCAGCAAATGTTAAGGGTGGTTTGTGTGATTAATATTATTGAAAAGGACAATGAGTCTGCCGAGTGTCAGTGATTATTCCATACTGGAAAAAATTGGATCGGGAAGCTACGCTACTGTCTATAAGGCTTTCAAAAAGGTCGGTACTTCTCAGGTTGTTTTCAGAGGATCGAATCATCTGGTCCCAGGGACGTAGAGAGTAATTTTAGGCACCCCGGGTATGTCGTGTCGGTTTGATGTTACGGGAAATTATGAATAACAATTTTAAAGAATGTGAAAAATTGTAAATATTTGAGAAACATATATCGTCTCTGTTAATTTTGTGTCTGTAGGACTTTTTCTAATAAATAAAATTGTTCCGTCGTCTCCATTTAAGAATTTTTAAATAAAGTATCAAGCTGTTTGTTTTCCCCGTGCATCTTTATGGTACAACTTTCTTTCATTCTAAAAGTCTACACGTTTATGAAATGCTATCCCATTTTTCCTTATATATTTAGAATGGATCCAAGGAAGTCGTTGCTATAAAATGCGTGGACAAGTCGACACTCTCGAAATCGGCCATTGACAATCTCATTACCGAGATAAATCTTCTCAAGATTCTCAAGCATCGTCACATCGTCGAGATGAGAGATTTCTTTTGGGACGACGGGTTCGTTTTAGTAGTTTCGTAATGAGATAGAAAAATTTAATTTAGCCGTATGATTTTTTTTTAAAATAATTTTCCACGCCTTGGCATTCAGGCATATTTACATTGTCATGGAATATTGCGACGGGGGAGACTTGTCGAGCTTCATAAAACGGAAGCACAAACTGGCAGAGAACGTTTGTCGCAAATTCTTGCAGCAATTGGCACTTGCATTGAGATACTTGCGAAGTCACGAAGTCTGCCATATGGATCTAAAACCGCAAAATCTTCTTTTAACGAAAAGGCCACAATTAACACTCAAGGTTGGAGGTTCGTCAACAGCTATAACCTAGCGCGTCAATTTTTCAAAATACTAATTCGATTTTTCCAAAATACAAAACCCACGCTAGCAAACAAAAATACATGGCCACTGTCAATTTCAGATTTTGGTTTCGCTCAGTATCTCTCCTCGCAAGAAAAAAAATTCACAATTCGCGGCTCGCCGCTTTACATGGCGCCGGAAATATTGCTCAAACAAAAGTACGACGCCCGCGTCGATCTCTGGAGCGTCGGCGTCATCATGTACGAATGTCTCTTCGGCAAAGCTCCATATTCCAGCAGCAGCTTTCAGGAACTGGCAGAGAAGATCAAAGATCAAAGACTAATAGAGGTGATCAGTTTTTCTTTATGACAATTTAAACCCTACTTTGAAATTGATCTCACGCATGCGCAAGTTAATTAAACTGATTACCAACCTTGTACACATTTCTAACCATTTCCGGTCAGAGCAGTTACCAAAAGGTTGCCATGTATCAAGAGAATGCAAGGCTCTGCTGATGTCGCTTCTTAAGCACGACCCTAACGAGAGGATAACCTTCGAAGAATTTTTCTCTCATGAATTCCTGGACCTGGTCCACGCACCCACCGAGGACAACTACGACAAGGCTGTAGCCCTTGTTCAACGTGCCGTGAAGCTGGATACTGAAAAGAATCATCGCGAAGCCTTTCATCTCTACTGCGACGCCCTACGATACTTCATACCTGTTCTTATCAGTAGGACAATTATTATACGAGAACTCTTCTCTCATCTTACCATTTTCTTCTTGCGGTGGCAGCACTGGTCGCCACATTGAAAAACGCTTGGCCAATCAGTTCTGTATATTTCGCATAGATGAACCTGATCCCCAGAGGAAAAAAGCTCTAAGGTTACGTGTCAACGATTACATTAAGCGTGCCGAGAGACTGAAGCAGGTATGCTACGAAGACGGCACTGAGAAGACAGGATCATCGGCTACCTCGGATGGCAAAACAGAGCGCCCGTTGATTAAATCAGGATCGTTGGATCGGAACGCCCATAATGATTTACGTTGGTATCATAAAAAAAGGAGTAAAAGATACAAAAAGGAATATTAAATGATGTACATAAGGAGGTTGGGTTGAAGGAAAATTGGGGTGAAAATGAGTGAATTGAATGCCTTTCAAAAATTTCTTATTTTCCCTCATGGAAATCTCCCATCACGCCCTTTTTCTGCCCTTCGTCATTTTGATCCTTGTCAAAGGTCAGGGTGCAATGTCTTAAGTAAATCCTTGGCATGGCGGCAGCATTGATTTTAGTAATTATTTTTAGCTTTTTCTATCATTCTTCCTTTTATCATATCCTTTGTCCTCCTTTCGTTCCTAATTAATCGATTTCTCCAGCTTATTTATTTTTTTTCTACGCTTCTATCGATAGGTGTCCTCAGTAGAAGCACTACGGGAATGAAGGACGCTTTAGAAATAGGGGAAGTCGGCGAGCTCTATCTTGCCGAAGGTAACTACGCTCTTGCTCTAGAGAAATTTCAGTCATCCCTTAGCGTTTTGGTGCCTCTTCTGGGAAAGGAACCACCTGGTCACAGACGAGAACTTTTGCTTAAACAGGTAAACCATTAATTTACATTCCTCGCGTACGATCCTGAGGGATACACGATGTCATAGAGAAATTAACGTAGTGGCCATTTTGTCTGACTCCTTTTAGCGTCCAAAATAAGATCCTTCCCGAGGAACGCCACGAGACTATTTTCTACCATTAACGACGCTTCGTTTTATAGATTTTATAACTTTTTTTTGAGACTTACGTCTACATTGTAACTTTTTTGTTTCAAACTATGTACTTCATAATTTCACGAACATCACTCACTTGTCACGAATTAGATGTATCGATACTGTCTGCGTTGTTGCCATGGATACCGTGTCAGGCGTCAATATTTGCATTAAATGTTTACCCCCCCGTAAATGCAATAGACGAGGGTAATTGCAAAATTCTGAATTTGCATAGCAAACGGCAGTTACTGTTTTAAATGACCGATTTTCAAAATGCAGATCCAACTGTGGATGAAGATGGCCGAGAGTACGAAGGGACTTCTTGCCACTAAGGATATAGAGGATACGCAACAGGGCAGTGCAGAATCGCAGGAACAATGTACTATACAATAGAAACAATTTTAATTTAATAATTAGAGCTTATTTATTTATTATCATCACGAGTACCATTCAGGATTGTCTTTGGAATTTTTTTTTTTTAAAAAACAATGACGATGCTGATGCATAACGGTATAACGATTTTATTTGAAACACTTGTACGCGAATTTTCGTAGATAATAAAGGATCACAGGATATAAATAAATTATAGAATTATTAAGACTTTAATTGTTTAACGGATCGTTCGATGATGCTTTTATTATTTCAAGCTTCAAGAGGAGAGACACTGTAAACTGACAAATCTGGGCTCGATACAATTTTCGAAGATGACTGTTGACACTTAGAGCCACCGGTATTGGGGTTACTTGTGAAATTCTTTTTTTTCTTTTTTTTTAGAAACAGACATTCCTGCACTTTCCTAGTTCCTCGTGATGTCGGTAATGACAGAATTCGAAGTTTACCTTAGTTACCGACAGAGTTCAGTTCTTGGATGTACGTCGCAATAAGCTAAGGAATTGTATAGAAGTTTATGGTTGGCCATGAGCAAAGCTATGCTATACTACTAAGTAGTTGATATATATACGTGTATATATATAATTCTTACACATCGCCACCTATGACCTATATGTGCTATACGATTGTTACACAGCGGATGGCATATACACATATATACCCGTTCTGGAATTTCATAAATGACGTTCTAACGTGAATTCCAATAAAAACAAGAAAATAGATACAACCAACCCCATATGTTTACCAGGAATAACACTGTGCTGTATTGTTGAGGGGTTATCAAGTATAAATTCAGGCGAATTTACAATATTTGTATAAAGAATGTAAATAAGTAAGAGGAATACGTATTAACAAAGAAAATAAGTCAAGTGGCGTGCTCTTGTCCCGACGCCATTTTGTTTCGCCTCCAAAGTCTCAAAAGGCCAAAGTACAATCGAGATTAGGTTATAAAGTTCCAAAAGCTTGATTAAAATGACCGCCAGCAATCGGCAAGAGCCGTGCCAATTATTTCCTAAGAATAATCGTAAATAATGACCACGAGGGAAGAAGTAAACGGGGAGATAAACAAAAGTACAGTATAAATATACATACAGCGTCACCGGAAGCAGCCATCGAGCTGATCGAGAGCTAAAAGTATAACCCGTAAGACTTCCGGTAAGATCGTACGCGACCCAACGGTCATAATTGTGTTGTCAACGTCATGGAAATTTCCATTCGGAAATAATTCCCCCACCACCTCAGTTTTACCCCCCACCAACGACAAATTCCCTACCCCCACCATCGTCGTCTCCTGGTACCGGATGTGCGGCAACGTCGCAACCGTTAAGTACATAAGGGCGAGTGGCCCGGGGTGGTGGGGATGCGAAAGAAGTGGCAACGTTCCACATTCAAATCTGGCAGATCCCGTCGGCCCTCGGCTGCCGCCTCTTTGCAACGAGCAAAGCAAACTGAACGCGCGCACGTTTGTTCTATCAAGCCAGTTGCGTGACCGGCACGCCGTGTTGTTGTTGTCCGTTTTCCTAGTCGAAAAGTTTACGCGATCGGTCTTGCTCGCTTACCTTTTTGCTCGCTTCATTTTTTTTCTCACGCGCACTCAGCTCCGCTCACGAATACACATTTTTTTTTTTTCGTTCGATCATTCGCATTTCGTACGCGCCCATACGAAAGACACGCGTTTCCTCGTAAATGTCAAGCAGACGTAGGCGCAGGGACCTACCGTGGAGGATCTACAAGAGATTCTCGTCAGTGCTGGTGAATTATGTGCATGGACATTCGTTCTGTCGAAATGGAAGAACAGCAGAGCTCTGATGAGGACGTACAGATAGTCGAGGCCCACGTTGTCAGAGGTGAGTTTTTGAGGTTAGGTACGTTCGAACAAACTCGCGCCCAGCGGCTATGGTTCCTCGTGAGAGTAACTTGCTCTCCTCCCCACCACCGGATTGCCACGACAGTTCCCTCTCTCGGTGCTGGGCTTGCACTAAGGTTTCAGAAAATCCGGTGGTCACTTCTTTTTATTACCACGGACCTTTTTCTTTTTGTAGCGTCACTTTTTCACCATCGTCGCCTCGCTTTCCCGCTCTTTTTCTCTCTACTTTGTTGATTTCCCACAACCTACTTAGTTGCGCCTTTTTTTTGACGCGGTTTTTTTTTTCATTGTTTTTCTTTTTCTCTTGCTCTCGCTACGTGTACCTTCGTTTGTTTTGGACATTTCTTTCTTTCTTTTTTGCTTCTAAATTCTTAGGACACGCCGATTGTCGAGCTGCATGTTGATGCGTGTGGCTAAGGTTCTTGATTAAATATTTTTGTACGGCGTTCGGAACGCGCAGTCGCGTCGTTCGAATACGCTTGAGATTTCGCGGGCTGGATATCACGTGTAACTGATATTGACATTTTTTTCTTTTCTAAATTCAAATTGTATCTTTTATTTATCATTGCGCACCAGCGAAGCTGTCGATTAACGATCTGCTTATCGTTATTTAAAATCGACACTGCATTCCACAAAATAATTTTACTTATATTTCTTTAATCACACATTTCAACTAGACTCTCAGTTATCTTCGATTAAAACAATTTAGAAAAATACTTTGTCTCTGCTAATCAGCAAAATTACCCATTAACTTGCTGCGATCGCGTCGAGCGATTAAAAAATTTGAAAAGCAACGAAAACTGTCACGTGGGTTACCCGTTACTTGGCATCGTGTATAATGGATCTTCATTCAGTTATTTCGACAGCTCGATAATACAATTTTCTTATCGAACCTAGAAATAATACATTAAATACCGTCCACGCCCGAAAACCTGTACCACCCCGCCTCCCCCTACAACCCTTATAACACACGCGTATATAAATCCTCTATATACCCAGCTGTATGTATATTATAATCCCAAGTACATAAGCTGGGGTGCCCAACCAAAATAGTCCCCACGTCCCCGTTCCTCGAAGACCCAAAAGATCACGATGCGCCTCCGTCCTAAGACCAACAATACGGTGGTCGCAAAAATCCTTTTTTTTTTAGACACCCAATTTTTTTCTACTATCGCAAAACGTAACTCTCACGGCTTATCACGCAATCGACAACAACAATCTTTTACGCAGAGCACACGCGTTCCACGTAATCGGGATGTCTAGATATTTTCTTATACATTATACGGTGCATTGGCACTTTTTTTTAAAAAAATCTAAATTACGTCATGCGTGTTAATAAGACACCACGTGCATCTCTGCATTCCCGGCCGACGAGCAGTCGGCACGCGTACCCAGTGGCACTTGCCTTGTTTCTACGACTTGACGTTGGTAGTCTTTTTTTTTAATTTTTATAATTAACTTTTTCAAAAAAAAGTTTCCCAAAAATCGCTTTCATCGAAATACTTATTGTTACTTGTAGATAGTTCGTGTTGGATGCATTACTGTACTTATAAACTAATTTTTATTTTTACGACAGCTCGAAGGCTCTCTATCAAGATAGTGTGCTCGTTCTACGCTTCCGTACCGATATTCAAGTCCATATCGCATGATAGCGATATAGACTCTTGTGTTGCCTCGGACATCCTTTTTTTTTAAATTTATTATTTGCTTTTCATTCAACTGCTCGTAATCTTCCTTTGTCCCGACTTACGGTTGGATACATTTCTATGTGTCATATGAGATCCTGTATATATGAGCTATGTATATGTACTGTATATATATATGTACCTTCTTTCATATATATCCTCACTATCCTAAGATGTATCTCGGGTTTGATATCAGCATATACCTTGTTTATAGTGGTCGCAGGTTCCCCTTGTATATTCTTTCATATAATAAATGACGTCTGAGTTTGGCGACGTAAATAGAGGTTTCCAAGAAAACTTTTACAATGAAAACTTAATGAAAAAGATGAAGCAATAGAGTGAAATAGATTTAAGAAAAAAGAAAAAATTATAAAGAGGGCACCAGGATTCCAGCTATTTCTAAATTACGATGAATTAAACGGTATTTAGCTGGGGCGGGTGGGTGGGTGGGGGGAGGTTCATAGGGCGGGGTGGGGTTATTCGATATTTCACTTAGATAACGAACGCACGTAATATCGCGAAAAGTGGTTCTCACCGAAAATTTCGCACCGATAAATCGGACACCTGGTAATTGCAGCGTAAGCCGTCGCGGCGCTGACTGCCTCGTGAAACATGGAGTTGGGTCGGTCCGCCTCGAGCCATCTATATACGTGTATGTAATATAGAATATATATATATATATATAGACGAGAAAATATATGAAGCCTAGTACATAGCCACGGCCTATGTGGTACATAAGATCGGTGAGTGATGTAACAAAGAGGTTGTTGACGAAAAGAGCCGAGTTTAGCCGAGCGGCAAAACTTCGGGGAGCCGCATAGGTTTCTGCGAGAAGATGTAGCCCGTCAGCTGCTGGGAGAGGACGCCGCCATTTGCAATTTTTACGCAACAACGGGTGACGGTGGGTGGGTGGCGGGTAGGGGGGGGGGGAGAAAGACGAGGAAGAAAATGCTGAAATAAATAGTTTTTTTTTTCTCTACGCCAGTCCATTTTTTCAGATAGAACAAATACGAACGTTCCCGATTTGTTAGGGGGATGGTCGAGCGGGATCTAAATAAATTTTTGTTCGTAAAATCTACAAGTGTCCGATTCCGAAAGCTTTTGTAGTTCCGATGGTCAGTTTCGTCGTGACCTTCGTCCTCGACCTCCGGCCGGCTAGTAGAAAGGGCAGAAATTATGATGATTATTATTTGATACGCCTGCAGAGTCTTTCTGGTTACGCAACGGACTTTTAACGCCGACGAGAAGACGGAAGGTTACGTTATATATATAAAAAAAAAAGTAAGCACATACTTTGCCTCGATTTTCTTTTTTTTTCTCTTTCGTGACAATCCGGAAGTGGATACCGTTGTCACGTTAATGGGAATCGCCAGGCGGAAAGGAATAGATTAGAAGAGGGGCACATCCGGTTTGTCGCCATATTGTTCCGTCGGTACTTTTTCCCTCTTTCCCCGCCGCGTCCCTGACCCACGTTCGCCCTCCTAAACCCCCTACCTCACATCCACCCCTCCCCCTCTCTGTTTGACCCCTCTGGCCCTCTTGCGCCCCTACGACGAACCACGCTTCAACTCGGCATAGCAACAGCGCCGATAGAGGGCTGCTATAAATAGATTGCCTGGCATTACAGTGTTGCCAAAACAACTGGCCCACGCCGGTCGCCAGCCGAAAATCCAAGGCCATCTTGAAACACCTTGCGACCCCGGCGAAGCTGACGTTACGGCAACGTTGCCCCGTGAAAAGCCGAGGCTTGTCCGCTGTACATCCCCTTGCTCTGCACCCCTTCCACTCGGCGCTCCCGAGCCGCCTATATACATCATCGTAACCGTACATGTAATAGCGATGCATAGTCGGCTGGAGAGGGGTGGGGGGGGGAAGTGGAGAGGGGAGGGGCACAAGCCGTAAACGAGTATATACGAAAAGCTCCCCGATATCACTTGGCAACGCTGGGAACCGAGGAGAAAAGACGTTTCGCTTTGTGAAAGTTTATGGTACCCTCCCCCCGCCCTCTCTACCTCGTCGAAGCCGTCGTCGCCATCACCGACTTCCCTAGTTGTTATATATGTATATGTTTTTTTTTTTTTCGTACTAGTTCGTCTTGCTTATGGCATTAGAAAATTTCCAGATGGCAGAAAAACTCGGGGCGGGGTGGGGTGGAGTTTTTCATGAGTTTCCTCTACGTGTATCGATCAAGACGCAGTTTTTCCTCCTGCACGTAACCCACGACCGCGTACGTTTGTCCATTCCGGTGAAAAAGTGGGCGTGTACTAAGCGGCATAGTGTGGCATGGAGGGGGGATGGGGTCGTAAGATCGCGCGCGCGCAACAGATCCGGCAACGTCGCGCTCGTAAATCATGATTAAAATAATAAGTATATAGGCAGTACATAGGGCATTGTACATAGTGGCTGCGCAGAGGACACCATAGCGGACCCCGGTCTGCCGGGTTCTGCGCAGCTTCGTTTCCCCCACCTCTCGACTTTCTTCCCCCACCACCGACTGAAAATCGCGGTACGCTGACGGTGGTGGGGGTAGCTCAAACTGCACTATATAACCATACGTTTACCAATCTTGGCACTCTGCCTGAAAGAGCATATCGACCGTGCGGGGTTGTCACGTCGTTCCCTTCGGATCTCTTGCGCTACCTATGCCCACTCTTTGAACTGTATGTACGCTCCTGCAGGACGGTCGTGCTACACGTTGCGGAAGAGACACGATGCATCGACCCTGTACGTACGACAGGCTCGTCGGACATGTGGATAAGCACGGCGGAGCGCCACGTCCCTACTTTTGCATTTCGCACTCCCCGCGCACGGCCCTTGCGAAGAGGGGGAAGGGGGGACACGTCGATTGACGTTGCATCGACGAATTTTTCGATCGATCGGGCCAACCCCCCGGTGCGTTCGACTATGGACTTTTTTTTAATTATCTATCATTTTTTTATCTGCAATTAAGCATTTTTATACGCATTAGGGTGATACTGTTTTAACGTGTTTTTGGCTTGTAATGATTTTTTAGGGGTTGGAAATTTTTTTTTCTTACTATTACCCAGGGCTGCTCAAGATCCTGAGGGTGGATGGCGTTATCGTTTATTTTCTTGTATCTTCTAAATACTAGCAGGGTGGTACGCTTGGTTGGTATGCCCTGCGCGTTGCTTCCTGCTCTCTTCGTCACTCTGTATCTACGTCCCTGGGGGTGACTTTACATTTAATTCTGGTAATAAGTCCCATGTAAATTATACGAGTCGATGTGACAGTTTAACGAAGGATCATATCGGCAGTGTAATTATATCTGTGATATCGAATGCGTATGTAGTTTAATGACATTTGCCGTGATATGGTTAATTGAAAAATTTCAGGATTTAATTATTCAAGAATTTAATTTTGAACGCGCAGCTGACGTTGGGGACTGCACGTATGGGTGCTTTAACAGTAACTCGAATGACGTGGCATATTCGAATTATCAAAATTCGTTGAACTGCTATTGTCAAGGATGCTTAGCCTCTCGTGAAATATTATAAAACTAATGACATTTCTTATACGTGAAATTACATAATTATATTGTGGAATTCGAACGTTATTTTTATTAAATATTTCACATGTGTGTCCGAGTATAAAGTATGTTCACAGTTGTACCGTAGACATCGTCATCATCGTATAGGAATTTTGTAATTAAACTGTCACTGTCAACAAACAACATCGAGTCTTGACACTTGTCAAATTCAAATAATCATGTTACATTTTAATGACCTCACGCGGTATCGATGACAATGGAAACTCGTGCCGTTATCATTCAATCTTTACGTTTATACCACGTTAGGTTTTTACATCGACAAGTCAAATCGGATATGAAGGTCGATTTACAGAAGCTCATGCAGGATGAGCGTAGAAGAATTGATTTTTCATATTATTAGTACCTGGTATCGTTGCAAAGAGCGTTAACGTAGTGATCAGTTTCTTATCAGTGCAAGTTGTCAGGATGACGGAGATACAGAAAATTGTAAATACATAAATGCCTAACCTGATTATATTTATCGAAATTATTCGAGCACGTTTTCATCTGGTATCCGTTGGATTCCCTTGGTCATAAAATACGTTGGAATTTGTGCGTGTAGTTTTTGGTACTGGAAAAAAAAAAGTTTCTTCGAACGTTTCTAGGCGACAATTTTGTTTTTTGAGACGCAATACGAAATACTTATAGTCGTAGAAGTAAAAGGTGAATCGTGTGAGTTGCAGTGTCGCCGGAGTCCTTGAGAAAATTCTATGATGATTCTGCGCCGACGACCTTGGAAACGCAAATGATAGCCTCGCGCAGTGTCCCTTTTCCCGTGTATGACGTCATCGCGAACTATAGCCTTTTCTTTTGTTGCTGCCAGACGGCCGTTCGCCATTGGCTGCGCCGCGCTTAATGGCCGCCATTTTGGTGAAGTGACTCACAGGTTGAGAAAAACTAGGATGGATTAAACCGGCTCCTGCGCACGAGGCTAACACAGGGCTGTCAGTGCTGTATCGAAAGATCTTAGTGCCCTGTACAAAGTTAATTGCCATTTACTGTTGTATATACATGACACGTAGGTGCTTTTATAAATTCCAATGGCAATCGTAGACTAGCCTTATAATTGCCCCATGTTAAACCGATCTTTGTGAATTATTCGTCTTTTCGACTCTTCATTGATTATTCTAAAATTTTAATCGGCTCTCGGACAAGAAATTAATCAGATAAAAACAAGGATGCTGCAGTAATCTCTGCGCTTATGCCATTTCTCTGCCATAGCAATTTCTTTCCGGGTTAACGAACCGCGC
Source organism: Trachelus tabidus (assembly GCA_030142655.1). Taxonomy (NCBI): domain Eukaryota; kingdom Metazoa; phylum Arthropoda; class Insecta; order Hymenoptera; family Cephidae; genus Trachelus; species Trachelus tabidus. The sequence continues at coordinate 158,737 of JARQTI010000189.1, read as the reverse complement.
TTTGAGCCGTCGAACTCACAAGTTGGAGCATCGTCCGTAAAGTTCGGTCTAGTAGTGCGCTTTTTACAGGGAAAGAATTTATATTTGAATAAAGAGGTCATCGTGTAATTAAACACCCAATTAGTCCCAGGTCACAGTATAAATCCGGTAAAAAAAAAAGTCATAACATCTACGGGTCTAATATCTCTAGATAAAAATTAAATATTAAAATATAATGAAATATTATAGAATTTGAAAAACTTTCAAAAATCATCACGTCAAAATCACTTGGGCCCCACGCAGAGGAAGGTACTAGGAAGGTAGTAACGTATGAGAATGACTCCCTCCTTACTCCAGTGTCATCTCGGGGATGCGCCCATAAGTTACGGCACTGCGCGCCGGGCATTTCCCTTTGCCTGCTTTCAAATCGACTCGCGAGCATAAAATGTGACGGTCGCCCCACTGGTGTGTGGCGCGCGTGTACTCTCGTGTGCGATCCTGCCGAGTAGTCGACGAGTGTCGTTCGTTTTTCGTTTTGTCAGGCCTCTTTTCACGTACCGTGAGGCCCAAGCGTTAAGGGTTGTTCACCCTCCTCAGTGTCGTCGATGACTGCTGCGAGCAAGTTGTCGCGAAAATGTAAGTGGACGATATCCACGCTCGGACAATCCGGATCCGACGTGGGGTTGCTTTTGGACAACTGGCAACTCCTGGAGGTAGTAGCTCTGGCTAGTAGCGTGGGTACAGACAGTGTCAAAAGCGTGAGCCCAGCCACGATTGACTGCCTGCGTTCACTCATATGGTGTTTTGTCGTTTAATATCACAGTGTGAAACCTGCGACACGTTTTATGGTGTTTTAGAATACGGCATGGAATACGATATTTAAATTTATACGAGTTCGGCGAGCAGATTCTACCAGAATTATGTTGGTTCCCTGTCAATGTGTTGGTGCGATTGTTGGAACGTGAACACGTGTCTTGTGGGTCCATGGTTGTACGAGTGTAAAACCAGTGAAGATTCTTAAATTATCTACCGTGAAAGTATGCCTTGAGGATCATTGAAAAACTTCCTGAGTGGCTTTGGGTAACGCTTTTCGATATTTGAGGTTACGTTATGGTCACGTGCAGTGAATCTACTTGCACGAGATTCGTTGTTTGTGGAAACGATTGTCAGAGTGTTTGTTAACCTTGTTTTTTTTTATTGGCGATCAGACCAGGCGCCATCTCCCTCAATACTCGTCGTGTTCGATAGATTATTGATTCGAACAATCTGTTTGTCTATTGATAACCCTTTTTTAATTTTCACAATCGTAATCACTACAAACCTGGATCCCACGAGTCCGTGACTCCTGTGAAGTGTAATTCGCTAGACAATCTAAAACAATAGAAGAAAATAAGATCTAGGTTGTTTTGAACTGTCGCTACAAACTATCTTGGTTCAAACAACCTGTGCAGTACCGTAAAGAGCCCATCATCGTCAGACGAGTAATTTTACAATAAAAATTCCTCTCGTCAGTGGCCAACCGACATAACCTATAAACGTAAAAACCATGATCACAAGGATGCTCGAGGATATCCATCCAGTTGCCAAAAGCTGGGAAACGACCGTGTGAACGCAATACTGATTTTTCATGGGAGTTTATATCCAACGAAGATGGCAGCACCGGTCTGCAGAGGATCAGGTCGAATGCAACGAGGAAAATATCGATGCGGACAGGGACACCTAGGGGGTTTAAGCAAAAGTATCACAGTGACCGGTTCTTCTCGCGTTGTATCGAACAGTTGAACAATAAACAATAACGAGGAGTAAAATTAACTAGAAAACAGAGGGATAACAAAGAAAGAAGAGGATTTATAATCTGTGTAAATATCTTGTGATACAGTGCTCGGGGTCCCGTGGCCAACTTCGTACGGTGGTGGACGTGAGGAACGAAGGTACCTCTAGCTTTTGGTACAGTCCGCGCAAAAAGGCCTCGGGCTCCTACCGTGTTTCTCCTCGCGGTCGGCTAGACCGCGGAATGCCTAGTGCCCCGTGTAACTGCACCACCCGTGATCTCGATGTTACTGCATGACCTGGACGGCCTGAAATCGGAGACTCACGGCTAGGACTGCGTATAATGGCGTTGTCCTCGGCAGAGAGCACCGTAGTCCTCCAAGCTAAAGCTTCGCCGGGGACCATTGGAGGTACGCCCGTCCAGAGAGCATGTACGTAGCAGAAGAGAGAGAGAGAGAGAGAGAGGGAGAGTGAGTGAGAGACAAGGAGAGAGAGAAAGAGAGAGAGAGAGAGAGAGAGAGAGAGAGAGAGAGAGAGAGGGGCGAGAAGGAGGCTAGATAGACGCTTCGACCTACGTGTTTTTTCTTTTTTTTTTTAATTTTTGTGGAAATACTTTTTCCAATTACTTTTGGCGATAATTATATATTTTTTAAGATTGTAATACCTATGCTCGCTTCACCTTACGAACAAAGTTCCGAATTGCTCAAGTTTATGTTCTTGTTTTCTCTGACTCTTGGGCTCTGTCGTGTAACACGGCCTTTTCCCGACGTATAACCTCTAATCTTCTAACGCGCTTGCGGTGGAGTCGACTATGCGGATTTTCTAACCTACCTTTCCGCGTGGACGAGATACGTCTTTGATATTCGTTGAGATTTTCTTGTTATTGTGCAGGCGTGTTGCGTTTGTTTCGGAACTACGAGGCGCTTCGGTTTATGAAGTGTTTGTCGTCTTACGCGAGTTGTACGGGGTTTTTTTTTAAGTTTGTATGGTTTGTCGAATCGAATGAGTTTCGACGAACTCTTGTTCTTTAATGTTTCACAGGCGACCGATATTTTGGAAATTTATGCGCTTGTTTGCTATCTAGAGGTCGGTGATATTCGAAAGCGCGGTAAAATATCAACGTCAAGATTGTCATACGTACAATTGTATCCTGATACGTATAATATTCTCTTTAATTGCTTTTATTAAAATCGAAAACAATTGTTTTCGATTTTTTAATTGTTTGCAATGAAATCTACTCCTGCGGATCGTTGCACTCTGAAAGCACAAACAAAAAACAATCTAAAAGAACGTATGCTTGACACTGTTGGTACTGGTATGTTTAAAATCGTTACTCATATGTTTAAGTAAAAAATTATGAAAAAAAAAAGATATCAATCCCAAGTACACGTAGTCGACAATCGTTCTCCCCTTTAAAATCCTCGTAACACGCAAAGTTGAATGGCGACAATAATTTAGTCCAAGTGTTGAATAACAAGAAACATAGTGAAGCAACAGTAATGACAGAAACAATAAAAAGTATTAACGAATGTAAATTTTTGTATTTCAGGGTCGTTTGATAAAGTTACTGTAAAACAAGAGCGTCCAGATGAAGCGGAAATCAGGGAACTGGCTGCCAAAATGGTGGAAGCGAACAAGGCGAAAATGGCTGGGATGCCGGGTGCACAGCAGAGAGCAGGTCTTGGATTACAGCCTAACTTACCCGGCATCCTCGGCTACCTGACCAACACGAAGAGGCCGGCTGATTCGTCGGCAGTAAAGTCACCTAGCATAGACGGCAAGGTGCCCTCGGACGACGAGAGTCAACGAGGTCGCTTCGGCTGGACCAGCTTTGGCAAATGTCACATACCGTACATATTTCGTGCCAACGAGAAGTACTGCGCTGTACGAATCCTAGAGTGTAAGCTACTGAACAAGTACCTGAACTACCTCCACTCGGATATCTACAGCTGCATGTGCATAAGGAGTTACTACATCACGGAGGCAGAGAGCAAGCTCTTCAACGAGATAAACGTGAAGCATTGCGACACTCAGTACGGCAGGGAGCCATTTACTTGCAAGGACCTGGTGGTGCGACTTGACGACGCCAAGGAGTTCTACATGTTCTTGGACGTCTGCTACACGAAGTTAACGGCAGGCACTGCTCAAAACGTATCGCCGGGTCAGAAAGTCGAGAAGTGCGGTTTCATTCGCATAAACAAGGAATCCGTGGTTCCCTATACGGTCAAGAATAATCTCAAGTACGTCCCGTTGTTCTACTTCGAAGGCGAGACCGACAACCTCAAGCTCAAAGCCGAGAAGCTCGAGGGTTGGGACCTCTCTTACTTGAAGTTCTGCTGCAAGGTACAGGGTATACGTAACGAACTATTTGCAAGTGAAACGTGCTCCGTTATCAGTTTGAGCGACATTAAGAGCTACTTCCCACCGGGTACCGGGTTCGAGGATTATTGGCCGAGCAAGGTCATGGACTCGCAGTTGTTAGTTAACAGTAAAGGTGGCGGAAGCGGCGGCGGATGGATTAAGCAACCACCGACGCCACCTTTGACAAAGTCGAATTCGGTGCAAAATAACGCCATTAAGGCTCCGTTGAGTGCGCGGGGTGCGACGCTGCAGACGACTTTACCCAGGGTTGCTGGAGCTAACACAACGATACAGAGGGTTGGACAGCCAAGGCCAGTTGTCACTACGCATCCGGCACACTCGTCACCTACTGCTGTTCCTTCGAATAAGACGAACGCAGTCGCGCAGCCTCTTCTCAATCCTGTGCAAGCTGCTTGTAACGGATGGAACGGACTCGTTGGGGGACAGCCTACCTTTCAGTCAGCACTTGTCTCTCAGCCCAATCAAGTGATAAGAATGACCAATGCATCCCTCAACATGCATAATGTGAGTATTGATTCTTATCGTACATTCTACCTGTTGTTGATTGTCATCAGAGGATAGCGTAATGTGTTGTCGAGGAACTTGGGATGATCTTGAATTTCTTTTTTATTCACAGCAATTACCCGCCGCGAACAAAAACTACTTGCAGCAGCCTAGGAATAGAGGGGGTGGTAGCGGAGCAGCGTCACAGTATCCAGGAGTTTACCCCGTGACTACGATGCAAGCCGCTGCTCAGGCCCAACCACCCCCTCTGGTCAGAGCAACCGCCCACTCGAGTCAGCCTAATATTGGGTGAGTTGAGAAAAGATTAAGATTACTTATTTAATCATTCCTTTTGATTACGAGAGCATCCAACAGAACTAGAAGCAGTGATTGTTAATTTTTTTTATCGTAGCATCTGTAAAGGCATCACTCCTGGTTTACAATTATTTTATTCATCAACTCTGGATGATTTATAGACCAGGGCTTTAGAAGTATTGACGACTGTCTAAATCGTTGCACCATTCAACGAATCATGTTATTTTTCTAGGCATGTTTATGGTATCTACTGGCATTTCTATGAAGGACAGATTCACGAGTAGAACCTCCTGTGACAGTAGAAAATTTCTTTGCGTCTATCCATCATGAATTTTTCGTTACCGAGGACTGTCATTCCTTCGTTGGAGTCATTAGAAATTGAAAAAAAATTCGCGTCTTATAAAGTTCTACCTGTCACAATGGTTTTCTATTTATCAATTTAATTGCCACGGTACAAAAAATTGTTAATGGTCAGCTCACTAAGCTTTACTCCGTTCTGTGCGAGCTATAGTTATGTGGTATCATATCATTCACTGCCAATAAATACTGATAGTCATCACGTAGTTGTCTACCTGCACCATAGCTTCTCCTCGCCTCTGTAAATACAATGTATAATTTTTTTTGTATAGTTATCCAACCTATGGGAAGGATGACTGGTGAGTCCCGGCATAATGTATTATAGACGTACCCAGAACACAAAACAAGGGCAGAGCATGCGTAAAGTACCCATTTTCAGAAACACCCTGTCGACAGATCTAAGAGAGGGCCCTGAATAATATAAAGACAGAAAGAATTTTTGTAAAGACTGTTCGAGGGAGAGCCTGTTTGATCGAAGACATTTCAAGGAATTCTTTGCAAAGAGATTGAAGCATACCGATAAAGTAAAATTTTATCTGACTGTTCTTCGTTACACTTTTTATTTTAATTTATCATCTATCCATTCTTCTGCTTTTTCTTTCGTGTACCTTCGTGTAACTGTGATACTTGATTGTACGTAGGACATTGGTAAAAGAAAATAAAGGTTTCGCACACAAGAGTCTTTGCTTTCTTTCAAATTCTTCTTACACAGCAGGCAACGTAAAGAAAAATCATGTACACTGTTCGATGCCTTGAAAAAGCTTTGTACGCAGATCATTATAATCCACCCTTGCTCAACCTCAAATGGAAGTAACACACTGGTTCATCCTGATTTATGATTCAAGGATACACGATAACGTTCACTAGGACGTTATTGGATATTCAAACTAGTCCAAAAACCTATTTTCCACCAGTATAGAATTTCCTTACTGTCATTGCTCTTATTAATTTATGTTCTCTTTTCATTTTTCAGGGTGTCCACCACGTACACGACGCCTAGTCTGGGCGTACCAAGTGCCGTGAGTGCGAGCACCTATCCTCAGATGTATGGTTTGAGCGTTGAGCAAGTACAAGCCCTGATGCCGCCACCAACGTCAGCCTCAACCTTATTGACACACCCTCCGAGGCACACGCCTCCTGGACATAATTCGTCACATGTAAAATATCCACCGCCACTCATACCCGTGAATGGCAATAGTAATAATTCCAGGTATAATATGAACACACAGAAAATAATTATAAAAAAAGAAGCCAGTCAATGGTTACTCAGTATCCTAGCGCGCACCTCTAAAGGCTAACTGGAAATAAAACCTTCACAACTTTTAGGGACACCAGAGTGAGAAAGCCTTTGATACAAATAGCGGATACACCGTCCTCAGGCTGTGTTCTGCCCTATCAGGTCCAAAAGGCGTTGGTCTTGGACAAAATGGTACCTTGCATCAACGCCAAACCGTACAGCTACTCCGAGTTGTTGATGACTCTACCTGACTTTGTATCCCAGTATTTCCCGGGCTGCGACATCAACAGCTGTCGGCAGGGTTTAACGGATGTTCTAGGGGTGGAGTTGTATCGGGGAAACAGGTAAGGAAAGCAGAGTGTTATCTTTCAATTATGTATATAGAAAACAATAACGTATATAGAAAAATTAGTGGAATAATTCCTGGAGTCCTGCGTTAAATGGAAGCGATGGTAAAGATGCTTTGTTTTCCTTTCTCTTTAGGCAACAGATGAAAATGCTCATGGAGGCGGGTAAGTGCTCGTCTCTGAACGAAGATCTGCCACTGATTCAAGTGAGGAGTATAATGAAGTACATGCCCCAGTTGAAGTACATTGTCAATAGTCGAAACGTCGCGATGCCGACGCCGGCCCACTCGTCCGAGGAGCACCCTGCCAAAAAGCGTCAGCGCACCAGCTAGGATTGGCTAGAGCCTTACTGGCCCACATACGATTATTATCATTCAGCGTTTTAAGTCCGGAAAAATATGCGAGGGATGGACGGCGCGAAGAGCTCGAGTGTGTTTGAAAGAGAAAAAAAAAAAGAAGAAAACAAGATCCTTGCTCGTTGTCGCGACGACAGCGCACGAATTCCTCGTCCGGGACAGTTATGGATCCGGTGGAGAAAGCTGATTGGAGGACAGAAGGAAAGAGGGAAACGACAAAAGAAACTTTTGTGTACGGCGCAGAGCTTCAAACACTTCCGGAGTCTCTCATCTGCTATACGGAGTGAAATTAGAAAATAAAGAAAGGCGCGTTTTACGTCCGTGACGCGTGCTCTATTATTTTCTTTTTATTTTCTCAATCAGTTCTTCTCGAGAGGTATATATGTAAATATTGTCTTCAGGAGTGGGAGGAGATTGAAAGAAGGAAAAGAGGAGAAGGAAAGAAATACGATAAGAAATCAGAGGTGCGCACCGGCGCCTTTGGGTTTTTTTATAATTCACGATCGAGATACAATTAAAATTGGCCTATTCGTTCGTGCGGGATTCAAGTTACCAGATCATTTGACACTTCCTAGTCGCCTTTCAAATTCTCTTGGCGCACCTCTATACACTTCTCAATGCATTTGGCTTGTCTCTTGGCGATTTCTTCTTTTTTTTTTTTTAAATTTCATGCTAATGTTCTCGTGACACTTCGCAGGTGCATGGAGTTTTTTTTTAAGATTCGGGAAAGATAGACTCGGGCATTCTTGTTAACGTTTTACCGGGTCGTTCAATTTACGTGGACCACGCACAGAGGCAAATTGATCGTTACGAGATTCAAATTTTCATGATTCGAGTCCTTTTGCATATCCGAACTGCGTTAGGGTTTTAAATGATTGGAGATAATGCCAGTTCAAGTTCCTAGATAATATTCTAATAAAAGAGATGGGATTGATAGAGATCCTTGTTACGGCTGAGTAATAATAATAATAATGATAATAATAAGTGCTTGAAAACACCGAAGGTAATTCGGAATTGCTCTTTTGGATTGCGAGTGTAAAAGAAGAGAAGATTCAGTGCGAATAGAACGTTAAATTCTTGTTTTACGATTATGGCAACGGTAGAGCCTAGAGGGGAAGGTGATCCAGGCGCGAGAACTAAATTTAAAAAATACCTTGTGTTTTCTTCTCTACGTTTTTTTCCATCTCTTTCTTTTTTTTTTTTCGCAAATATCGACAGTAATGAAACCATTCCAACGATAGTAGCGTATTTACTGGAAAAGAAGAGCGACGCTTTACGAGTGACATTTCCATAAAAATTATTCGGATAGTTTGGAAGAGTTTGTTCAAGAGGAAAAAAATAATTTTGTGTTCGTTATCCGACAAGGAAGTGTGGAATAGAAATTGAAGAGAGGAGGAAATAGAATGTAAAGGTAACTACAGCAAGTGAGTGAAACAGAGGGAAGGAGAAGGAGGAGGAGGGGGGGGGGGGTGATAATACAAAATTGTGGGTCGTAGGGCATTTTTTATAATTTTTTTATAATTTCGCAAAATCAAGGCATTTTGCAGCTATTAGCTAATACGCAATGCTTGCGCTGACTAAAGAAGCGTCTAGGACGTGAAGTCATTGCAATTAATTCCTTTCACCGTAGGGAGATGATTTGCGATAATTTTTAAGTCATTTTATTGCGTACAGACACACACAAGAATTTGAAACGGTCTTTATTTATCGTACAAGAGTGCAAAGATATCGTCAATATTATTAATCTTCTAGTACAGATTGAAATATTGTTATTTATAATTTTCGAAACTGTTGGGAGATTATCTTGTTTCTCTAATCTAGTTGAATGGTACGATGAGTAAGTTTGATTATCGTTATTTCTCTTTTGTTTGCGCGGTAAATAGGAATTCTGTGAGGAAAAGTCATTGACAGCGCGAGAACTTGTCAGACGATAAAGCAAAAGCTGTTTACGGAGACTGAAACAAGAAAAATCATCCAACAACGTTGCAGCAACATAGAATACAGTTAGTCGATTGTTTGTAAATGTTGTTATTTATTAAATAGAACTTAACTGCGAATTCGTATTAAATTGCACAACTACTATTGACACTTGGCGATGAAGGAACAGCGTGAATTTGCGAAAACAAACAAAATTTACTTATTGATTGAGGAGGTACGGTCGGTAAAGAAGATCGAGAGGAATTTAGAACACGGGGAATCCCCGGGATTTCTGTTAATTTTAAAATAATTAAATCGTCTTTCACGTTACGTTTGTTGGTCCGATTGGCCACGGAACGACAATTTGATCAGGAATGAAAAACTAAAAAATTATTTCATTCGTTATAACACAATTAAAATAATTAAACCGTATGCTTAACTCACGTATGAGTTTCTTTTTATTAATTGAATTTTCGTTCACGTCACGAAAAGCGCAGGACGCCCGAGCCTCGACCGTTGTATCTCTAAAGTGAATCGATAAAGTTTCTTATATTCTCTTTTCTTTTTTTTCTTTATTCTCTTCATTCTCATCGAACGTCAGCGCGTCGACGCTGGGAGTCTTTGAGGAAAGGAAGAAAAATAAGAGGAAACATACAACAAGACCTTTCTTCTTCTTCTTCAACGTACGTCAAGCAAGAACAAGAATTAATGCAAAAAGAGCGACAGAAAATCCCATGCGTACAAAGAAGACTAAAAAGATAAAGCAAACACAGTTTATAATTCAAGATTCGTGCGTACCAATAGAAGACTTAAAAAAATCTTACTGGTGAAAGAAAAAGTAGAATGCGGTCTTTCGTTTTGACCCTGCATTATACTGTATACGAGTACAAAAATTACTTTAACGTGGATTCAAGTGAGGCACAAGATATTAATTGTACGTGGATGCAACATTAAAAAAAAAAAAGATCTCGACGTTCTTTTTTCAAAGAATGGGGTTAGTTAACGATTACGATAAGGACTGCGAATACGAAGAGAATGGCGCATAACTGTGACAATGAGATGAAATGAAAGGAAAAAGAGAAAGGAAAAGGAAACAACAGAGGTTATAAAACTTTAAACGCTCGTGTCTAAAGAGGAACAAGCTTGGATTTATACTATTTGACTGATACAATTTTTTGATGCTCGCTAAGGACACTGTATAAAAGAAAATCTAGTATATAAAAATATATATATGCTGGAAGGATGTATATAAAGAGAATATAATGTTGAATTCGCGCTCCTCGGCTACGTGAATTTTATATACGAAAAAAAAAGAGATGGAAAAATTGCTTAGGTAACCCTGTTACGGTGAAAAATGGTATATTTTATTATTTATAAATTGTATTTAGTCGAACTCGAAAGATTCTATTGCCATTGAAAAGACTACACGAAGGACTGGCGTCTCTGGCTTCGTTAAGGCGTTTAAAACTTGTGCGGTATACGATTGTTTTGTTTTTCTTTTTCACGCTGAAAAATCACGAGAAACGAAAAGCAAAAGTATTTAATAAGTAATAAAAGACGCATGTTCATTGGATATTTAGAAACAGCTATTTATATTGTTTACAACAGTCACCGTGCGAATCGTCATTAATTAATTGAAGGAACGAATGACTAAGATGGAGGAGGGGACAAATTTAAAAAAAAAGTATAAAAATTTCGTTAGTTATCGTTTCAGGATTCTTTTGAATTATTTTTTGTATGTACTTCAGGCACCTTTTTGTGTACCACTAAAACTTCATGAATGCCCTTGCATTATTTAATTCTTTATTGTAGGTAATAGATATGTAACGAGAGAGAGTGAGAGTGAAAGAGAGAGAGAGAGTACAGCAAGAGATATTTATAGAAAAAAAAGAAAGGTGCACGGAAAAAAAAATGAGAAGAAAATGTGAGCGCTACCGTTTCGTGTGTGTATCTACCGATGAATCTCGAAAAAAAAAGAAGAAAAAGGCGTACCGGGAGGCCCCAGTCCAAAAACCTAGAAATTATTTCTAAGTACTAGAATTTAGAGCATTAATTTGTTAAAACACTTGTTACGATAATACGTGTATTATAATTTATCATACTGTCATCTGTACATATAGCCTATAAGGATTAATTAGAAATAATAGATATTTCAAATAAATTCATGATATAACGAAAAACACGTTACCATTTTTCCACATTCTGATTCCTAAAAGTGGGACCTTTCCTAAATCCCTGTTCTTCCAGAGGCAAAGCTCAAGTAGAATTCAGGAGGATCAATGTCTGTCTTGTCCAGAGGCAATTTTTGTAAAGAAAAAGAAGTTAAAAGAACTGAATTTTATCAACCGACTTATTTGACGTTAATTCCAATATGATTCCCGGAAGAACGTCATCCCAGGAAGGGTTTCAGGGTCAAGCAAAATGCTCGGTACGCCATCTCGGCCGAGCGGTGACGGATCCGTACGAAGTTTCAGTCGCGGTCGCCATTTTCTCTGGGAGTCATCGGTTCGCCGTGTTTCCTCTCAGCCAGCAGTGTTTTTTTGGGCGAAAGAGCCGCCGAAAATCCGGGCCATCATCGCGCGGCCGTACCCCAAATGGCTTGCCTGAACACCCTGAAACAGGAGATCAAAACCCTCGAGTCCGTCTTCCCCAAGAGCCATGAAAGGTTTCAGATAATGTCCGCGAGTGTGGACGAGCTCAGCTGCAGGTTCGTCGGTAAAAATGGGAAGAAGTATGAAATTCACGCCAATATCACAGTAAGTGCGCTAACCATTGCTTTGGCTTTAGGCATTAAGAAATTATGGTATTTTCTACGTTGCGATTTACTGCTGACCCCGTGTTTCTGAGGCCCGTTCCTTAATTGTCTTCGACAGGACAAAGAAACAATAACACGAGTGTTGTTATTTCGAATTTGACAACGACTCTGATAAGCGATATGGACGTCTTTGCGTTCTTGTATGAATTTCCTGATTTCTTAAGGAATATTCTTACACCTGGGGATGTTGGGTTTACGGCTGTCCTTTGCTGCTTGAGTTAGGGGATGTCGTTGATGAATCTATGCTAGGGGCTGGAGGTCAATGCATGCTTTGAGATTGTGATCCTTGTTACAATATTTATTCATTTAATATTCATTTACAAGTATTCCAGACAGAGATCGGTATGGATGTTGTTTTAGTTTCTTTACTGGTTTACGTCCCTGTGCTATTTTTGTACTAGTTTCTTGCTTGGAGGTGTTTATGTTATTGTTCGTTTGCAATTGTAAGAACCGTCTTGGTTTGGTACTCAAATAATACTGATCTTCGAAAGATCGATTCGATATCCAAGTAGTCTTTGTTTTGTGTGCCTTTAACCACTGCGGTTACTTGCAGTATTTATAATTGACTGAACTTATTTATATAATTCCTGTAGGGTATCGACATTCTTATAACCAATCGTTAAACTCATTTTAGAATATTAATGTTAGTAAGGTGATCCCATTGTTCATTCTTGAAAGCATGCATGGTCTGTGTAAAGCAATTAATATCTATTTCTATTTGCATGTATTCTTAATGTATATGTTATTTATTAATAATAAAAACCTCAACTGATTATTGTTCTGATATACATTTTGTTTACGCTTGACAATATAAAAAACTCATCCGAGTGTATTTTATTAATTTAAAATATCCAACGTACCAATTATTGATTCACCCCTTCGTTAGCATGTAAGTTTTCTAAGCCACTGCCATATTGTTGCTACTCATCAGTCATTTTATAAAATCATTGCCATTATAAATAATACACAATAAAAGTGCATGGGATTCCAATCAGTGTTCTGTTACTGAAACAATCAGATGTCCCCACCATCGGTACATTTAGTTTACAAAGCATAACTAGCTTCGCATTACCTGCATTATATTGTGTGCCGACAATTCAAGAAATGACACAAACAATAAATACTTTTCATCAGACTACAAGGATGCAAACAATACATAACTCAGTAAGATAAGAAAAGCATTTATTATAAAAACAATATTGATTCAATCCTCACTCTGACCAATGTAAATACATAAATAGTTTGAGTTCACAAGTAGATTGATCATTCGGTACATCACAGAAAATGACATCCATCTGTTGAACTGAATTTTTTTTTAGGAAACCTACCCGTCAACCCCACCAGTGTGGTTTGCGGAATCGGAGGAGACGAGTGTTACGAACGCAGTACAAATCCTGAGTAACACAACCGGACGTGATAACCACGTGATAAATCAGGTGGGAATTCTGCTGAAAGAATTATGCCGACTACACTCCTTACCAGAGCCACCGGACGTGGAGAGGCTCAGAACGGCGTTGGACCCTCTGCGTCTTGGAGGTGCGGCCGCAGCCGTTGCGCAAAGAATGGAAGCAGAGGACGTCGAAGACATCGACGACGACGAGGAAAGCGAAACCGAGGAGGACCTCCACCTGGATATGGACGAGGGCGAAGCGAATGCCAAGAGTAAGGTAAAGATGATCAATGATGCGGATCCTCATTCACATCCAGGACGTAAGTTAAATCGTCTACGAGAAGGATGCTCACGAATGGCTGCGTAAAACAGGGCGAGGAAATGGACCTGGAGCACCTTGCGACGCTCGAGAGGTTGAGACAAAATCAGAGACAGGACTATCTAAAGGGTTCAGTTTCCGGTAGCGTACAAGCCACTGACAGACTCATGAAGGAACTCCGCGACATATACCGAAGCGACAGCTTCAAGAAAGGTTAGTGATGATCAAACGGATATTCATTTAGTCGTAGAAAATTCTTTGAAGACACCTCAGAGAGGAGAGGAGTAACTTTATTGGAATCCTGGAGTTGGACAATTTTCACAGGAATGTATAGCATAGAGTTGGTCAACGACAGCCTTTACGAATGGAACATAAGGCTAATGTGCGTGGATCCGGACTCGCCGTTACACAACGACCTCGTCCTCCTCAAGGAGAAAGAGGGCAAAGACAGTATTCTTCTAAACATGCTCTTCAAGGTTGGTCCAGACTCTTCAAAGACTTCGACTGTTTCGAGCTTGAAGCTTTCCTAGGATTTCTTTCGATCAGCAGTACCTTTTTGGATTGTTCTCTGCAGGAGACGTATCCGTTCGAGCCACCGTTCGTCCGGGTGGTGCATCCGATTATTTCGGGCGGATACGTTCTGGTTGGGGGCGCCATTTGCATGGAGCTGCTAACAAAACAGGGCTGGAGCTCGGCGTACACGGTCGAGGCAGTTATAATGCAGATCTCTGCGACGCTGGTCAAGGGCAAGGCGCGTATACAATTCCAGGGAACAGCCGGCGGCGGAAAAGTCTGCACGGGACAAGGCCAATACAGTTTGGCGCGTGCACAACAGTCATTCAAGTCCCTCGTTCAAATACACGAGAAGAACGGTAGGCAGTTTCATTACGGTATTTCCCTTTTGTTTCCACGCGGACTACCGTTATTAACCGTTACTTTTTCTTTTCTGTAAAAATAAATCGTTCAGTCAAGTTTCTATGAGGACAATTAGTCAAACTTAATTTTGGGTCTTCCTATACGGGGGTAGAAGCGGTTTTAAATTGTTTAAACAATTCTTTGGTGAAAGTGTAGGTCTTTTAGTTTTACTTAAAACATTCTTAAGCTTTCTTGTACATTGTTTCAGGCTGGTTCACACCACCGAAGGAGGACGGCTAATAATTGTATAGTGTGGAAGAACGACAATATGACGCGTGCTTACAGCTGAGACTTTAATTCGGTGTGTGCCCAACAAATAATCGTTACGATTAATGATTTGATACACAAAACACTACATAATTTAAGATACTGAATTAATCATATACATAATACCCTCGGATCGCTGAACGAAAGGAAAAGGAAAGGGGGAAAAGGAAAAAGAGGAAAATATAAAAAACGATTAAAAAACGGCTGCCGCGCGCGAACAGTGCAAAAAGTGTGTCTCGTTCTGTTCGTATGCATATTATATTATAGGCTCTGATACTTTCGATCGTTAGAATTCGCCATTAATCGCGAACATGATTTCGCAAGTCGTTCCAATGAGAATCGTTTTCAAGCGAGGAGTGCGAACCTACAACCAATGTGAACGCGTGTTGTCCTCCCGTCGTTATAATTTCGCGAATGGTTGTATGTACGCCTGTACATAGAGTTGCTTGTGCGAATTTCACCGTGAAAATCTGCCAAAACTCGTCGTAAACAAAGCAGAATGAACTTTTTGTGGCGATAGTGCTTCCTTGGTTTTTTTTTCGTTCCTGCCACTTTTTTTTCGCTGACATCCCCTCCCTCCTCTTTCTATCCCCCCACCTCCCCCCCACTCACCATACAGTCGGACGGATATGTTGGTTAATTCCTGAAATACCATAAGAACTGGACTCTTGCGTTTGCAAAATTTTTTGGATCCTTTAACTTTGTCTTCAATTTTTGTTCTTTTATTTGCGGGACCTGTGTCTCTGTGTGTATTTATATATATTCATCTTCATATAACATTACTCGTGTACCGACTGAAATTGATTCGTCATATATTAGCAATTAAATGAACGAACTAAGTTCAGTTGGTTTGTGTAAATTTTGAATGAGTACATATGCATACATATTTTAAAAAAATTTTTTTCTCCATACCAATTTTCGTTACCGAAAACGCATGCGGTCTCGTCGATTTCATTCGTTTGGACATCTTCATTTGATTATCTACCGACCTGTCAATTTTTCTGTCATCGCTGTGGTGCAGCGCCGGCATGTGGGTGCTAAACAGGGAACGTAATCAACGTTCAACGCGTCGCGTGATCATGAATATTAAATATCCAATTCGATTGATAATACACGGTTGCGAACGCACGACGTCACAGTAGTGCTCGAACGTTTGTTGCAAAACAAAACAATATGGATCGATCGATGGTTAATTTACGCGCGCGTGCGAATATTAAAATTTATTTTTGCTACAAATATTTTGCAATTTTTTAGATGCGAACCGGCGGGACCTGCTTTTAGCTTTATCCTTTACACGTCAAGCCTGCGAAACTTTGGTCAGCGATATGAAACGTTCGAGCTCCGCTTACTGGATACATTCCGTTCGTTAACCATGATACAATTTATCTATTTGCTTCAGTCGTTTTGCAATAGATTGTAAATGAAAGAATGAGTGCGTGTGTGCGTGTGAGAGAGAAAGAAAGAGAGAGAGAGAGAGAGAGAGAGACACTCCCCTCGCAATTCTGTGAAAACAATCGTTCTCCGTCAGTTCACGATTAACCGGCTGTTTTTTTTTACGTATTTTCAGGTACGAAAACAGTAGAGAGAACGTTTTTTCAATGATGGATATTTGCGAATACCGAAAGAATTACCAAGCTTGAAGTAGGTATCCTACGGAAATATTTGTGGCAAAAATAATAACGATTAAAAACAAATAAAACGATATCCTTAAGTTTCCAACGACTGTTTGTAAGTTAAATATGTGCGCAATCTGGTGAGTTGAATAATCGATGTGATTGTAAATTCCTTGTTTATAGCGTGGGACACGATTAAGACGAGAGACGGGACCGATCGAACATTCTTGAGCTCAGGTTTAAAACTTTCTTGAAGAAGATGGGCGCATCCACAGCCTTAAGGACCGTTGTAAAAAAAAAAAGATGTCGTACGCCCTTCTTCCTCATGCAGTTTAGAATGAAACCACCCCCCATAAATTAAAAAAAAAAAAAAGAGAAAAACGATAGCTTTCTCTATGTTTCTTGCATCTTTGTATCTGCTTGTATATTTTTTATACGTTTTTTTCCCTTATTTTTTCTCATCTTTAATCTCGTCGGAATGTCGTTTTTGTTTTTTTTTTTTCGTTTCTCGTTATCGGTCGTGCCTGTTCTCGACTTGTCGTTCGTCCCAGAGACAAGCCCACCCTTTGGACTCTAGATGTAGGCTTTTTATGCCGTGTTAAGTATACGATACGACATTTAATTCTTGAATTTGATTTCGAGTGCAACGCGAATCGCGTCGAAGATACGAAGAGTCACTTTGTCACGTGACCGTTATCAGTGCGCCGTTAAGAGAGACAAAGGAAACGAAAGAGTTTATACACGAGAGCACATTGGGATTACGAAAACATTTTTTTTTTCCATCTTCAACCCACTCAATGCCTTTCTGATCGATCGTGTCTTTCTTAATGATCATTGCGACAAGGTGTGCACTACGTCTCTTTGTTCCTCTGCTCGCGATTCTAGCCTGTCACCTATCTCAACTTCTCTCCTATTCACCTGTCCGTTCATTCGGATGAACACTTAACCTAACTTCTATCTACCTATATATTTACCTGTGCGTCATCCCTTAGTCGATCACACGTGTATACTTTAACCTAACCTAACCACAAATCACTAGACAGCATCTTCATCTCAATCATCGATCTATAAGCTTAAGATTATCCCCGCGGACTTACGAGTATCCCAATGTATACTACCATTTATTGATTTTGACGTTAAAAGAAAGAAATTTTTCTGGTATAACATTATATTTTCTCTCTCTCGATCCAGAACTTTCGTATTAGTTTATGTTAATTATCATTTAGGAGAACGCTATGAAAATAAAGATTTTAATAAAAAAGAAATAAACGAAAAAAAACAACAATTATATTAATATCGTGTGCGTTCAGTTGGCGCTCACTTGCTTCACCTGAGAATCTTCGCTGAGGCCGTTTGCTTCTGTGCGACGGAAGTCACCGATCCCGCTGCGGAAATACGATCTGGAAATAATGACACAAGGGAAGCGTCTCGGCCCTCACCTCCCCTTTGCGAGAAATAGGATCGTGCGAAATCGCAAGGAGCTTCTCTTGCACAAGCTGTCCGAACGACGCCATCCACTTTAACGGGGCTTTGTTCGTCCTGAATCATTCGTAAATTGTGCATCAGGGCGATTATGGCTGACACGCGTAGTCCTCCACTTCATTCCCGTCCCCTAACGCTACGGGGCGCCAACGAGAAACTGCTCCCGAGTGGATGAGACGGCTCAGAAGAAAATTATGCCTTCCATTCTTTTTCTCCATCCACGACATTGGCCGAGGATAAATTTCAAAATTATCACCTGCACAGGGAGACTAAGCAATTTTTTTAAAAGGGAAGGAATAACAGGATTATTTTTTTCCCTTCTTTTTACATACCCTCTCCGATAACATCGGTATGTACATATTTTTTTGTATACTCTTCGTCGTTAATCCATATGATTTTACAGTGACAGGAGACAAGCACTGATTGCCTTCGATCAATCCATTTTAATGGCTTCCACTGGAATATGGAAATAAATGAAAGTCAATTTACCAAGTGTTCGTTAGCTGTGCGCGTTACTTCATCACTGGCGAAACCAATGCCAGGATCCTATTGTGCGCATCGTTCATATAACTAAGCTAATGCGTTGCCCATATTGCTACTCTACCTGCTTGTGTATTTCCCACGGGAACTACCTAGTGTACTATATTCATATAGAGATAACGTGTACCTAAGCACGCCCTGGTCGGCATATATGATTCGATAGATCTAATAGACCAAGCAAGTTCTGTTGGTACTATAAAATACATATTACACATATCTATAGGGTAGGTATTGGGTGACATAGGTTAGCTACCATTGAAACGAGAAATTCACATCGCGAAACCACTAGTTTACTCATCATCGCCGTTTCTCTAATTAACTGTTACACCCGGTGCAGTTACGATTCTCTAAGACCGTTCTAATCATATTCCAGCTTAGGTTATGTCGCCTGTGGTACCGCGCGAATCCATGGGCGGAGTCACCAGGTTCACCTCGGCTCAGTACCAAATTTGTATCTTGATTTGTGTAAGTTTTTTATAGTTTTTGTTTTAGACGAATATCGGACCTACGTGAGGACGTCGACCGTGGCGCCTCTAGCGGGAAAACTCGGCAGAGCAAACGAATTCTCGACACACGGTGACCCGGCGAATATGGCTACTCGGAAAGTTTTACGCGGATCCTTTGCTACTTTTGGCATGACTGTCGACTATAGAATTCAAATTTTTAAGGTTACCTAACCTTACTTCCGGTCCACAATAGAAAGCTTTTACGATTCGCCTTGAGCCCCACGGGGATCTTTATGGCTGGCAATTCTGAATCAACGATACGTCTCCGTCGTGTCACGTGGATTTTGATTGTTTGCTCAACCCTTCGCCCCAAGGGGCTGTATCGTTTGAACGAGACAGGATTGCGGATTTATATTTTCGCAATAAAGAAAAAAGAAAGGAAAATCGTGCGCTCTTTTGAGTTTCGGTTCAGAGTCGATCTGGTTCTTTGGAAAAATTAATTTCTCATTGGGGTTAGTCATCTCTCAAATTATACATGAAAAATTGACGGATTCATCTTGTCAGTCCCTACGTGTATACATGTAGTTATTTAACGTTAGAGGGTTGGGATTTCAGGTTTTTTTTTTATTCATTCTCATCATACTTACCTGTTTATACTCTCGGGAATTTACTTTCCTGCTGAATGACTCTTCAGAATTCCGTTGTGCCATTACGAAATCAGAGCCACTCTTCAACTACAAAATTTGCAGTTGGTAAAACTCAGACAACTATTGTACCAGCGCCGTTTCACTTCAAGTCTTAACTTACCCCTCGTCTGGCCGTGCAGAATTTTAAAACTGACGTGCCAAAAAAACACAAATAAAGTTCGCTTTAAATTCTATTGACGACTAAAAACCAAAGGCAATGATAATCAAATATTAAAAGACTTTATATTTCATTTGCACGCTATACCATAAAATTGAATTACCTATGTCAATATTTTTATTTTTCAGTTTCTGACTGTCCGGGTACTTAATGTTTGTCGCTAGTCTACGTCCGGCACTCGTCTGGTTATCACACAGATTTCATGATAACGTCACGGTTCGCATCGGGCTCTATATCGATTCGTCGAAATGGCCACGATTCGTCTGTTACGATTTCATGTAGACGGATCGTTTGTAGTATCAAATTGTTACGACCCTTAAGGATTGAAAACACCCCTAATTTCGATAGAAGTCGAGTACTATAGCTACGCGCAAGCCAGTCACTGTCCATTTTGGTTTAACGACACGAGTACAGCCGGGAGCCTTGAATTACTCTCGTTTCTCTTGGATTTATCGAAGTGCTGGATTTGGCTTTATCGACGGCATCGTAAGGAGGTAAGTAGGTAACAGGCAAGATATATACAAAGGTATATATATATATTTGTGTGTGTATATATATATATCGGCAAGGTGGTGCCGCCAGCTACGTGTTCCGATACTCCAATCCTCTGGGATTACAATTATCGATACGATTAATTCATCTTAAAGGACTTGGAGGTCCGGCATTATAAGATGCTTTTAAAGGCACCGTTTTTTTTCCTTTTTAATGGAAATTGGTCTTTTTGTATATTTGTGTATTTTTTGCTTTATATGAATTTCTAGGTTTTTATATAATCACACGCGAGATACTTTCTCTACTAGTTCAAAGGCTGACTAATTACTGAATTGGTCCATTTTAGTTTTACCGTGCTGGAATTTCTGTGAATGTGAACGGTCCAGTCGAGTTTATTCGTAATAAATGCGAAAACCGCAAACGTGAAGGAATGTAGAATATACAGGGTGTTCCAAATTTGATCCGCTTCCAGGGCATGGCCGTCTTCGGGAGGGGTTAAATTACCTTTAATCGGGTTTCTTGAATCGAGTGATTTTATTTTGTCAGTTTAACCGAAACTCGACCATTTTCTTTTGGCCGAGCGTTATATGGATTTTTTATTTATACTTTATTTTCCGTCTGTATTTTTGATTTTTATTTATCATTGGCGATTGTTATACGTTATCATTGACACTGTGTATATCGTTGTTCTGATTTGCATTGAAAATTTGTATTTTTTTTGCGTTGTGTGATAGTTGGATACTATACCTGATTGGTGGAATCATATGTATTTCTTTTTTCAAAATTTTATAATAGGAATATCGCATATTTTGTGTAGGAGCTTTTTTCTTATCGCGTACCGTGCAACGGGTCTTATTATACGATATACGCGTTATCTTATCAGTATATCATATTTCATATAAATGCATACTGGAGAAATTTGAAAAATCAATTAGACAGGTTTGAAATATTTGATTAATCAAAATCCAGTAAAGGATAATGTATAATCAATGTAGATTGATTATTTAATTAAATATGTTACTTTTTTCTTGTATACTTTCTATATTATACTAGGACATGAATAATTATAAAAGGGAATCAGTATAAGGGTCTTTTATTGGAGAATCGAATAACCGTATAAAATTTTACATTTTGTGTAATACATTGAAAAGTAATAGGACTGTAGTGTGATTCTAAAAGCCTGGACGGAGCTGCTACAGTATCTTTAGTACTTTCGAGTATGGATCGTTCTGGTAAAATGGAAATGAGCCCAAAAACATTACTGAATTGTTTATTACTCGCCAAGCGGCGTCGAGCCAATTTTCTCGTAATACCATAGTTTCTCGAGTATTCAGACTTGTGCCATACTATTTATTATAATTCCATAGGAGAGTGTGCTCATAAATTTTTTTCCCTGACCACGATAAGAAAGTTAAATGCATCAATTTGTTCTTTTTTTTGTAAAAAAAAATTGATAAGTCTACCTCATCGTCCAAAAAATATTTTCGCATTCACTTTAATTTTGGTAGCAAGTTTTTGTATTCCGATAATTTTAGAATCGCCGTGTAAATAGAAATCTTAATGATTTTGAATTTATTGAAATTTTTGTCAGATGGACACTAGTCTACTTGCTCATGTTCCTTTGATTTTTGAATTTTTACTTGACGTCATCTTTTCGTTCGTTTCGATCTTTTATTTCTTCTGGTTTTGTTTCAGTTTCCACACGATACACTGTTACGCCGTTGTCCCCGTGGAATTGCTTATTTCTTGCACGGTTGAGTCAGTTAGCTGTCATGGCGGCTGAGCTAGTAGCTAACCTCCTGCTCCGTGACTTCCTGTCAGGTGATCGAAAACCAATTCAAGGTTAGTGTCTAACTTAAGTCAGACAACTGCATCTCCATCTCCTGTAAACCTGTAAGAGAACTCTTTTTGAGTTTAGTTTTACATATAAATTGGTGAGGTGAGAGGATAATGAAAGAATGTAGATGGAATGAAAGTGATAAAAAGACAAATAATACAAAAATTCAAAAATCTTTTGTCCATACAAAGAGTCATCGTTTTGATCCGACAAATTGAGGAGATTCTTGAATTAAGGGATGACGGTTCTACTCAAAAATCGCTGAAAATTGGAAAATTCATAATGGCGAGTTCGGACCCAAAAAACTTATGGAAGAGCTTTCACGTGAAATGGGGAATTATTGGCTACTACTACTTATCCCACAAAACGTTGATTTTGGGTTAACCGGGTTAACTGGTTAAAACCACAACTGATCTTGCAGATGTGCCAGGTGCGAATGCGAAGACCGTGTGAGATACGTGAAGGAAGTTTGAAGTGACACAAGGAGATGAGGATGGTCCAAAATGAGTGAGGCTGTTAGGGGGTGGCGGAAGAGAGAAAGTGAACATAACCTAGACCCCAGTGCGCAGTCTGTTTAATTAGTGAACAAATTAAATGCCAGGACAGCCACATCCGACATGGTTGTGCAATTAGAGGTATTATAAATTAATTATAAAGCCGAGGGGCTGCTAGTTTTGTGGAATTCAATCTCGGAATTGTCTGGCGGTTCTCTGGCGTGCTCGCCAAATGGATGCCAAACAACTTACCCCTCAGAAACAAAGTCGAAATCCTTTTGCGAATGGTCGAGCTCGTTGCATTCGAATTCGCAGCTTTCAAGGGAATGCACATTCCTGGTTATGCAGTTGATTGTGCAGTAAGTGGGATGCTGGTCGTGGACCACTTTTGTAACGTGTTAGGCAAATTAAGTGGCTCGAGCAGTGAATAACAAAGTGATGAATGGAGAACAAGCTGTGGGGGTTGTAACAGATGCACAGAGTGCTTTTGGATCGATTAGTAAATTTAATTTTACTTTTTTGATTTATTACTGCTAATTCAGCTGTGTTCCGAAAGTGATGTAAATGGCCGCCTGCGTTACATAGACGCGTTTTCCTTTCATCTCTGTTTCAGGATTTTCGGGTAGTTTCAATCTGTGTTAGTGACACTATCTCATCGACCCTTACAAACTATTAATATGGCTGAAAGCGAGTCCGTCTGTTATTTACGGTCTCGTTGGTCCATTTGCAGCTTCATCATCAGGCATTACCAATTTGATCGGGAATTTTGGAACCCGAAGAGAGAAGGTAATGACTAATTTTTAAAATTTGTTCTTAATAAATTAGCAGCTTTAGCGACCGTACTTGTCTCAGCTGTCCTGATAGCCTCACTTTTATTTTTTATCTATTAAATATTAATTAATTAACATAATTTCAATACGATAAAGCAATTAAGTTTTTTTCAATAAGTTTCCTTCCACTTTAATCAAAAAACTTTAAGTACAATTAAGTCAAGCGGATTTTGAATCACGTGGAATTTGCCTAATTACTACTGTATTTCACAAAATTATGTAAAATCATATTTAAGTATAATTAGACATTGTTTCATCTCTCGTCATAATTTTTATTTGATCATCAGAATTTTAGAAGCAGACTCGAGTCTCCAAATTCGCAAACCTTTTGTGTCTTGCGTAAAAAAAAACGAACCAACTGATCAAAAATTTAGTAACAAGCTCATCGATTTACAAAATCCTTAACCCTTTCAGCTATCTGCGCTCTGGAAACACCTTCGCATCCACAATAGCATTACCATTAAGCATACAGCCAACTTGATGGAGATTAAATTCTTTTTGATTACACAATCAAAGCTCGTTAACGAACCTTGCATTAAAATTAAACTAATTCATTTAATTGCCAATAACAAAATTTACTAAATGCGACGTTAACAGAATAAACAAAAATTTCGAAAGTTTAATCAATTAAGTTGGTAAGCATATACCTCGTTAAATAGTAAAAACACAATTTATATTATAATCACTATCGAATATTCACATTCATGAAAATTTATTCGGCCCCCCCCCCCCTGGGCAACGATTAAAATAAATATAATTTTACCGATAATATTTTTTGTACCGTTGCAATAATTTTTTTTTTTCTTACACAATTTTTCAGATTCTCCCGGATACCAATTCAGGATACAAAGCTATTAAGTGAAACAAACGACTGACAGCACCTGTTGATGCTTCGCTAACCGCTATCCACTCAGTGTAACACGTATGAAACGTATGTACATACTTGCACGTGTTTACATCCTCTTTACCAATAGCTTCTACTATTACGTATA
The DNA here is from genome assembly GCA_030142655.1 of Trachelus tabidus. Lineage (NCBI taxonomy): Eukaryota > Metazoa > Arthropoda > Insecta > Hymenoptera > Cephidae > Trachelus > Trachelus tabidus. The sequence continues at coordinate 134,298 of JARQTI010000189.1, read as the reverse complement.
GCTCATTTAACACGATCCCAGAAGTTCGATGGGTGGTTGGGTATTGACTGGCCAAAAAAGTGGCCTTCGCGCCAGTTAATTCAATGCCCGTGAAATCAATGGGATAATATAATCATTAATCAGTCAGGAATCGGATCGAGCAACTGTTGAAGATAGTAATGCAAATTAAATGTTAATTCGTAAAACTGTTTCGATTATTCAGGACAATCGAATTATACTGTTTAATCGATGGGCACCTACCACCCTCTCAACTCCTCCTTACCGGCTTGATCGATGTAAAAATTGGATCCAAGTATTAGGCTGGAATTTTTGTGGGGAATTATTATTTTGAATATTATTTCTGATTTAATTTTAACAGTAGTCGTGGTGTATCGATTGGTCGTTTAGTTAGATTTAATTAAGTTGTCAACTGTCAGGAGTACGGGTATTGATTTTTTTTTATATACATGCTACAGGATTCTTTTTTACTTTTTTGGATTTTTTGCCGAATTCGACATGTGTGATCGATTATTACGTGGGTTCTTGCCGAAAAGTTATTTTTACGAAATTACGCACGTGGCGAATTTATTGTAATTTTGACAGCTGTCAAAGACTGATAATTCAGTCGATACACTGACTAGCTGAATATTAATATGGGATAATTAATTTAGTAGCTTTTCACGTGAAGCAGAGACGAAAATGTATTTTGGAATTTGATTTAATATCTGAAATAATATTTTTCAGAAAGTTTCAAGAGGCTGACGGGATTCGTGGAATTTTACTAAGCCTGGTGACGTCGTTGGACAAATTTTTTGGAAATAATTCAAATACTGTTCTGCCAAATTGTTCGTACTTGAAATCGTTTAGCCCACGAAGCGAAATATTATTTTTGTAACGGAGTATCAAAATAGGTAAGTTTTTATCCAAGCAGCAAATTCCAGTTGTATATTATGAATCGGTTTTAGAAAAATGTTTGATATTAAGCTTGAAGTTTTCTTGTTGAGATTTTCTAACGAAGGTGGGTGGTTTTAAAATAAATATAAAAAGCGTCTACCTCAATGGCGTCTCTGGCTCGGGACGATGCCTGGAGCAACGAGAATTGGTACGAGCGATATAATGGTCTCAAAAATGACGAAGTATTTAATATAAAGTTAATGTAGCTTGCTTGCGAAAGACTGATCGATGCTGCCCATCAATCAGTTTCCCTTCTGCTTTTATTTAAGAAGGTATGGCACCTCCGTACACTTTCTTCATCCTCCACATCTTCTACCTTATTTCTCTCGTTATTTTTTCTTCCTACTTTTCTGAATCGTCAAACGCAAAACCTTGACGAAATCATCAACGTTTCGCGATTCACGTCTGTCAGTCAAGATATTCCGAGGCAATAATTAATTTTCAGAAAGCATTCGCGACACAATTTTTCGAGTTTTAAAAGTCAATTTTGCAGAATTTTACATGCTTATTTTTTCAAATCAGATTTCCTCAATTAATCATCCTTTCTTCGATTAGTCTTGGGATTATTAAAAAGTAATAAAAAACTCGATTAAGCATCACATTCAAAAGATATATTTCAAAGTCATAATAGAATTTTATTCATTTTTAAATTACAAATTTCTTTTGTCATGCCTCTGTCGTTTCTACGAGATTTTTTCAAAATTTCTATTAAATATTTTTAACATCAAACGATCGTTTAACCCCGTTAATCGTATTTAGCGGAAGTCAGCTACTCCATGTCCAGTCAGTATAAATTCTATAATTTCATATAAACTTGATCCTTTACCTGTTTTTCAGTCTTTATTAAAATAAGTCCAAAACATTTATTCATATAAAAAACCAATTCGTCGTCCATCTTTTTCCGGTATTCACCAGTTATTCATTGTTCTGCTTTAACTTTGATATATCCTTTCATTAATTAACAGTAGTTGCTCCACTAATATACAAAGCTTTCGAACACCCGTATAATTCACCCTGTGAAATTCCGCTCCCGCAATATTTCCTCACAAGAAACAGAGAGAGAACAGTCAGATTACTACGAATAGGAAACACACAGGCAGACGCCATTTTGAAGCCCGGAAGGCTTCAGCAGTCTCGTTCTCGACTTGTCGGTGGGATACGTGTCCTTCCAGTTCGGTGATCAAGTCACTATGCAAATCAACGTTTCTGCTTTCGTCATATCAAACATCCAGCGGACTACAGTTGCGTACGAGAGAGGTTGGGCGTCGATGGAAATCAGAATTCGAGACGGAAATGAAACCCGAACGTTAACTCGAGTTTATAAAATAAATTCCATCGTTTAGACGCAAAGTTGTTTGCCAGAAAAAAAAGCAAGTATAAAGTGACGAAATAACTTTTTGATCGATATAACAAAACTATAACGAAATAAACCAGTGAATATATGAGATCGAAGTATTCGCGATTATGTTTAAAATAAATAATTTTTTTCGAGCGATATGACCAATATATTGGAATTTTTGAAATTTAAATATAGTACATTATTTTGTTAATAATTAATATTTTTTTTCGAAGCTTTGCAATTTTTTTTATTTTTACCTATTTCGCACATAAGATCGGCTTGTCTCCCAGTGTCGCGGCTATAAACTCAAGTTAGGGGATGAAAGAGCTTCGGGCGACAAGGGTAGCCGGTGCGTCGACGTGATGCGCTGTAGCTTTTGCCGCGGTACTCGGCAGTCCTTTGGCGAACCCCGTAACAGGCAGCAAGTGGGATAGAAGCCCAGAGCTTTTCTATCGCGAGCTTTTAATCGTCGCGCTTTTGAATTTGGAGTGAATATTTTTTAATTCTTTATCCGTGCTTTCGTTACTGCGCCCTTATTCGGGGATCGATGCTTCACAATTTTAAGGGATGAAATTGGAATTTTTTTTCAACCCCCAACATTTCTTACGCATCCCGTAGAGTCAGTGACGGTTTGGCCGTCGCTGCGGACGGAGGCACGGCGCGAGAGCTTTTTTTGAAAAGCGCTGTACTTTATTTGTATGGATTTAGACGGTGACTTGGCTTAGAGCGATTCATCCCTTATTAAATTGTACGGGGTGATTTTTTTGACACGCGACGATTTCGTGAGATAATCGTAGGTTGTGGATGCTGGAGCTTTTTTTTGGAAAATTAATTGCGTTTCGTGCGGTTTTTTTTACTGTGAAATTTTGAACGCTATAAGTTACACAGTGCGGGGTGTCGATGTTTATATATTTTTTGAAAATTTCTTACAGCGCTCACTGTCTCACTGCGAAACGCTCGTAGACACTTGCTGGGGAATTTTGGAAATTTTATTCTTGTGATAACCGATAATCAATTTGAAAATGTTTAAACAGTCTTGGATAATCTTACAAATTGGTATCTTTGAATGAATTTACAAAAAGTGGAATATAAAATTCAATTACGTGTACTCGAATGGTATAAACGTTAATTTGTAATTTGAACTCCAGTGATATTGGGTCACGCCCACTTACCTTATCATCAAAGTGGTGAGGATGACATTTTATAAAAGTGATTAAACATTTTCTCGTGACCTCTTGACACGTTAATATTCCAATTAAGGACAATGCGTAATTAGAAATTGAATTTCTCTCTTTTCGCAAAATTATCAAGTAACAAACGTCGTTAACGCAAATTAAACGGTGTGGAACGAAAGATATAACAAGAAAATATATAAAGAAAAATATAAAGCAGTCAAAAAAAAGTATATAAAAATTCGTATTTTCGAAAATAACCCTCACGACATCGCGATACATTCTATCGTACAGTTCGTGCAGTTCAGTGCGATACGGAGCTTCAAGGTGTATCGTAACTAAGAAGTGAAAGGATATCTCATTAAATTTCCTACAGGCTTTCGGAAAAATTTCGATTCATATAAAATAACACGCGTAGAGGTATATTCGTTAAATTGTGCGGGTAGAATTTTTATTTTACAATTATAATTTAATCGAAATCGTCAATTAAAAAAAAGCCTAAAATTCTTAACGCGAGATACAAATTCAAATCGATCCTGCAGTGTGGCGGGCCCTTTATTTCTATTATTTTTACGGTGAAAGGTAATTTTTGATACAGTGTTCGTAACGACAGTAAAGATCCAAGCTGCTGTATCGGTAAAAACAAGCTTTCAAGGTTTACCTCGTCCGCCCGAAAAAAAAGAAGAAAAAGCAAGAATCTAGGAAAAACGTGGGAATGTAGCAACGAAAGGGAAAATCAGTGTTGGAAAAGTGTGAACGTTCACATCGTGAACATGTTCGCGTTGAAAAGTTGGTGAACGTTGGATGCTCCAATTTGATTTAACTGGTGAATTGTGCGACCTACTGGCAACGTCGTTGTGACGTCATGTCGTACCGATAAGAGATAACAGACGTCAGCAAAATCTCATCGTTAACCACAATACGTAGCGTGAGTAGCCATACACAATTATCTAAACAGCCTAAGAAATATATAAAAATCAATTAATTATATTTACCTTGAAAATATTTATTGCCAATATCCGATAAATAATCGATTAATCATAAATAATATAAATATACACAAAATATTCGAGTGTACAATATTTATATGATTTTTTTTTATAACACATTTATTTTCTACTACACGGATGCTGAGTTCATCTTCGTTTATTCTCGTTATCGTCTAATCAGGATACAGTATAGATATAGATATCGCAATATATACATATATACGTCATACACTTTATATAATTAATGATATATTTCAAGTATACCGTATATCAAATATTTCAGGTGTTTGCCCCGGGCTATTGAGGAACTTGAAATTTCGCACTACGCGCATAGATGCACCTATATTCCAATATCTATAGTATAATAGACTTTAGTATATCTATGTATAATTGCGTCACTCGTGAGCGGAATTTCTGCAGAGCACATCCGCGTTGGAATACGTAATGGTGCGTCTCGTTATTACGTTCCGTACTGGGAGAGATAGCCGTACGAAACCGCCACCCACCTTGCGATTCTATATCTATATATTTGCACATATATATGCAGGCAGATATATAATTCGCATATTCCCTACTTACGTGAAATATTCGCACCCGACCGATTTGCACGTAAGGCTCATCATTTAATTGCTAATACTATAGTTCCTGCTATCGGGACTGGGTTATACGACTACAGTATAGATGGCTGATCCAATTGATTAAGAATTAATTGATCGAGCCCGATGCGATTAATTATTGGAATATAAATTTATAAATAAGGTTGACCATCTTCTTGATGAATTTTCGCAGGTAATTTTTTTCGCGAGTTAATTTTGTCACGTAATTTTTTTGCAAGTTAATTTTTGCTTAGGGGTTGAAAATGGGGTAGCGGCCATGGGGTCGAGGGTTAATTTTCGCAAATGGAGAAACTTCCAATTCCTCTTGTACACGGGGGGTCAGATATATAGACTCGGGTCTGTGGAGTTTTATTGAATTTTATCGAAGCTGGCTTAAAGACCCGAGGGTGATACGGATAGGGGATGAGAAGTGCAGTCTGCATTTAACCTCCAGGGGTTGGTTTCTCCTTCCATCCCCTAACAGCCCTGGCGGTGGTATCTCGAGTACTGACAATGAGTTCTCCAACCCTTCTAAGCGGTCGACTTCTCACGCCTGGTAAATTCTCATCCCTTATACACTGTGTGGGTATGTATATGTTTTTCTTTATCTGTTTTTTTTTTTCTTAAGTAACACGATAGGATTCAATCTAATTCCTTGGAGATTCCGTTTACCCCTGGGCGAAGGTAATTCTTTAATTTACACCCTTGCACCCTTCTGCTAAGGGTTGCTATTGGGCTTGGTTAGGGGGATGCTGCTCATTTGCTCTTTCGAAGCTTGACGGTATTAGTCAACTTGCTTCCTGCAAAGTATCTTTTGTTAACTGAGTTTTAATTCGTGGCTATTGGAATTTTGCTGCGTTAACTTGTGAAATTTTATTTCTCGCGCATTGCCACGTATCGGGGTTGTTCTTTTTTTGTTTCTTCTTGGCGAAGGTAATTTGTTAATTTACACCCTTACACCTTTACAACCTTCTGTTATGGCGGATAAGGGTTGTTATTGGGCGCTGTTGGGGGGATGCTGCTTGTATACTTTTTCGAAGCTTGACAGTATTAGTCAACTTGCTTCCTGTAAAGTATCTTTTGTTAACTGACTGTCAATTCGTGGCGACTGGACTTTTGCTACGTTAACTTGTAAAATTTTATTTCTCGCGCATTGCTACGTATCGGGGTGGTTCTTTTTTGACGTGACGTTGGTATTAATACGTTTCTATGTCGGGGTCCCGACGCAAGTAGATGTATTTGCTTGCAAGTTTGTATTCTGCAGTCTCGTTCTTAGGATGTAAATTTACATAAACTGAAACAAAAGGAGTCGAATAAATAGCAGGTGGATAATTGCGTTAGATAGAAGTAAATTTTGTTATTGAATAACTAAATTAGAATATGCAGAACTGAGTTAGGAATCAGACTTTTTGCGAAGGGATGGGAAGAATATACTTTTTCAATTAATGCATTTCAATTACATTTGATTAATCAGAAATTTTATTTTACCTAGGTAGAACCTTCTTTTTAATTATTGTTGGTTGTTTTTATTTTTTTTATTATTCATTGATTTAACTTCCTTTTTATATTTCATCCCTTTGGGTATGCTGTAATTAATATTGTATTGGGGCAGGTCAGTTGGGTTTAGTTTTGTGGGGGATGAATCTATTATATGTCTTGTGTCTACTGGATATCGGGTTAATCTTGTTCACGGATACAGACACTGATAAGATTGATAAGCCAGAAGCGGGAATGTGTTTGGTCTTCATCCCTTAAACGTACAAATTGCAATTAAATGATACGTTACGGGTTTCACGTATACGAATTTACATAAATAATTAAAAATAAAATAATTTTTTTCTTACACTTACGAAAAATCAAAATCTCCACAATTAATATCCTGACACTCATTTTGATTGTGTCAAAATGTTCTTTCTTAAATTACCAAATCTTTTAGTTACGCAAAAAGCTTAATGGCTCACTCCATATACAGTAACGTCCAATTGAAGTGCAACACTTGATTTTTTGTATATTTCTGTGAAATTATGGCCGATTTCGAAAA
>JARQTI010000189.1:31491-127128 GCA_030142655.1 Trachelus tabidus | reverse complement strand
ATCTCTGCTACAATATGGAACAAATATGAAACTTCTCTTTCTTCGCATTCCTAATGAAAAATGGCGGGGAAGCTTCGCGTGCGTTTGCGATATCGCGAGATCTCCGTCACGGGATCATCTCCGAAAACAATAATTTTGTGAGAATCTGCAGTATCGTTAAAGATGATATCACGCAGAAACTGGACCAGATTGGCCGGCGCGTTCGGAAGTTATGGCCAATTAAGTGTTTTCAGTTCAAAGGGGTGTAGCTCCCCCTAGAGTGATCCTACAGGGGTTCAATGGGGGTGTTTTTTTAATGTCGAAGGATTCTCTATCTCGTGCCATGATTAGAAATATAATTTTCCTTCCGGAACTACTAGTTCTTGCACTTTTCAAAAAGTCCCAAAATGCACTATTTCACTCCAACCCCTGCCGTTCGGTCATTTTGTATCCGATTGGGATAAAACCTTTACCATTCGAACGGGAAGAAAATTTTCTAAAAAATATGTCTTTGGTTTTTCGAAATCGGCCATAATTTCACAGAAATATACAAAAAATCAAGTGTTGCACTTCAATTGGACGTTACTGTATTTTCAACGTGTGAGGCTAATTACTGGTAAGCTCATGATTCAACGGACACTGATATGGTGAGAAGGGGTGGGAGTGGGTGAGGGGGGGGGGTGGCCTTTGGCCAGTAATACAGGTTGAACATATGGGATTCGAGAATCGGGATTAAAAGCGGTTTACCCGATTTCGCAATTCGGACGAATGATATCACCTGTGGGGGGTGGTAGGGGGGGATGAGAGGGGGTGGCAGGAAGTCCGATCTTGCGAGCCGAAGCGGATGAGGGCAGCGTAACTAATGAGAGTAATTAGAGATAATCGATATCGCACTGAAGTGGGGTGGTGGTGGTGGTAGTTCCGTATGGATATCCTAGGGGGAGGTTGATAGGGATGAAACGAGAATAACCTGATTGTGGAAAGCTCTGATAAAAAAATAACAACTATCAAGCGTACGGGAGAGCTTAACGCGGATAATTATTTGATGTAGTTGGATTATCCGAGATCGATTACAAATTAAAGTGAAGCGCTTGATACAGGGGGTTGGGGGGGGGTTGAAAATTAATTGACTGTTAATTACATATTTTTGAAAATTGTAGGCATAAAAGATTTTGTGCTTCACAGCTTGCGGGGATGTTTGAATTTCATTATGACGCTTGTACTGGTGTTGTTGTTTGTGCTGATGGTTTTTAATTATAATTTTATTAATTTAATTCGTTAATTTTATGAAATTTCGAGAAATATTTTCTGCGTGTAGCTACCTCGGCTTCGTTTTTAATTTGCAACGTGGAGTGTTTTATTTTGGACAATTTTTTTGTGGTAAATTAATGAAGATTATCGATATTTGAGGTACGGATTAGGATGATTGAATTTTAATTGGAGGGAATAATTTTTTGGTTACAGATTTTGGTTTTTTATTGTGTTATATGGGATTAGCGTGTAAGGGTCATTTTCAAGGGTTTTAATATGCAGGCTTGAACTTAATAGACGGTAATTATATTGCTAAGATAATTAATGAAATATTCCACGGTGCAGCAAAGAAGATTATTGTGCATATAAATTTTGCAGGCTTAAATAAATTCGCAAGTTTGTATTATGCGATAGGTTTCTCTGTAATTCACCAGAATTCAAGCTTTACCATTTTTGCGAAAAGTGGTGGAGTTTGTTTCCCTTAAAAAAAACTTTTTCAAAAGCAGCTGGCGAAGCCTTTACAAAGTGTCTTAGAGGAAACTATGAATTCACCGCGAAAGACCAAACCCAGAATATGCATGCCAGTCAGAAAAGAAAGTAGCAACAAAAAACCAAAACCCACCAATAGCAACAATAAAACAAAAAAAATTCACATCCTATAGCCAACACGTGAAAGGACAGTAATTGAAATAAAAAGCGTCAGTGACAAACAAAAATAAAAACAGAGCATTTCATATTGAAAAAAAAAATCAAAAAATCCACAGTACCAAAGAATAAAAATACCTTCTCGCAAGGGTTCTTTGGATGCTGTTAAAACTAGCAACCACCCCCTTCGACTTTATAAAGCTGAAAGAACTGAAGAACGTGATGTTCTCATTCATGCGTATTGGCTGACTGAACGTTATATATATATATATATATATATATTTTACTGAACTCGCAACCCCCTCATCCCTTGTAACCCTTGTTCTTTTATCTCTCTATATTTTCTATTTTGCACTCGTCTTTCGCAGTGCTTTCCGAAATAGGAAATCATTGGCCATAAAACCGTCTTTTACGGTTCTGGATGGGAATTATTTTTTACATCCCCATGCGCACCCTGTCCTTCCTTATACTACCCCTGTTGTTCATATATATTACTCGACCCAGCCCTGTATCACGGTATACACACAAAGTGTACAAGTCCCAGATACCCCCCCTCCCCCTCTCTCTACCTTTGCATTCCGTGCTCGTTTAACTTGGCACTGTTTACCCGAATTGTGAGATTATATCGTAGTTTACCGTGCACTGCAGCGAATGTTTAATGGAGTGATACAAGAGCGCGAATATATCATACCTACCCATATAAAATATAAGTACGATACAAAATATATTTATACAGGGCGATACAAACGTACCGGTCAGATTGCATAGACGCCACATTAGTATAGACCCTTGTTAGTTATAATTATATGCGGAGGACGTTTCGTGAAGAGTTGGTAAATTTTTTTGGTAAATCCAATTTTTTAATTTTACTGTAAGCGCGGAAGTACACCATTTACGTAATTAGTTTGAAGAAATAACCCGAGTGAAAATTTAACCAAGGATTATCCGGTTGGGTTACAAGATTTTTGTGTCTCTATCTGTATGGATGAGACACATAGTCGTGATTGTAGCACGGGTGGCAAGCACGGAAATGAATCCTACAGAAAGTCACCTGGTCATTTTCAATCATCTTTAATCATCTTAGGTGGGAACAATTTGCTTCCTGATCGATGATCAACAGGGTTCGCCTTCGGAGGCGGGTCTGGTTCCTTATGTGTGACCTGCCTGAGTTTGCGACGGGTAGTCACGAATGCTGCAAGAGTAGTTTTTGATCTCTTTAGGAACACTAGACTTTGGCCCGTCGCTGCTGCCAAGTGATTCGTTCCGGTGACCTGGACTAGGGGTGGTCCCGACTCTTCGTAGCTTGGCTCTTCTCGTCCCGTGTTCTGGGTCTGCGACACAAGCAGCGCACTTGCTTGGTCCAAGCCTCTTTACAGGATTCTTCTTTGTCAAAGTCTCTGCTCTTGTCTCCCGGTGATCTGTGTCTGGGACTGAAGTCTGCCGAAGGTCGGAATCTCCTCCGGGACCTTCTCGCCATTGGGTCACAGCAGTGCGCGGTTACTTGGAGCATCTGTCAGCTGGACCCAGGTCGTCCGTACGGGCTGGGCCTGATTGCGTGTCTTTCGTAGCCTAGACTGTCTAATCTGGTCCTTTGCATTTGACTTCCGTCGATTTTAATCTTTTAGATGATCGTTTTTTATTTGTATCATTATGCTTTACTTGACCCACACATGATACCCAAGGAAAAATAGAAAGAGAAGGATGCTGTGGGATATAATTTTATTTTTTTCTCTTTTTTTCACTCGCGGTAAATAGTAAGTGCCCATGGAACCCATATTTTTGCTATACTTAGCGCATAATAAAAGTCTACCATAGGTATGAGCTATACTCGTGCCATATATTTTGGTTATGAATTATGGAAGTATCCTCATGATATAAGGTAATCTCTTTGGCTATACCTCTATCTATACTTGCTCTGAGTGATAAACGCCAAATTCACTGTATAATAAAATATTTGTTCAGTTAATAATGTTTATAACAGTGCTACTGTTGAAAGGACCTGTAGCATCGTTATGATTCAGTGGAGGTTAAAAATAGTTGGTTGGGTTCGAATATGATGTTTTATTCAAAATTTAAGTATTTATATACATTGCGTGCATGCAATGCCACGTAACATATTGTACAGACTGTTTAAAAAATTATATAGTATTCACACTGGAATACTTAAATTTTTTATATTTTAATACCGCTTAAATTGTAGTATATGTATTGTAACAATATTTTTAAAGAGATATCGCGTTTCAAGCCAATGGCACTCTTCGATAAGAAATCGAAATATGAAAATGGGCTACAGATCCATCGAAGCGGCCATGGAGGTTTATTCAAAAAGTTACGTATCGATTGGTTAAAGAACGCTCTCGATTTGATTCAAATCAGTTCAAATCGGCGATTCGAATAAGAGTTATCGGCTGTAAGGATCTCGACCAATCAGAATGATTAGTTCTCGGATTTGGCTATGTCATTCAGTCTGTCTTGAGACACCGATCGAGGTGCCTCGAGCCGCGTCGCGCTCCCGCGTTATTTGTTGATAGTTTTTCTAGTTGTGTTTCCGATACGCCATATGTATAAGATTCTCGTCTGTGCAGTTCTCGCGTTGCTATCGCGATGTCCAGGAAATTCTATGGATTTTCTAAGTGTGTTCCGGAAGTGTAGTGCAGTGCCAGCTTGACTATCCTCTGGATGCAGTTCTCGGTCTTCACGGATTAGCTGCACCAGCTCCGGTGAGCACTCAATTTATTCATTGGTGAAGGGATTTCGGTTTGATCGTTCCGATTCGTTCTGTTACTTTCTCGATCGGTTGCTCTCTGTATTCCGCACTATTTGCCTGACGCTTCCTCTGACCCTCTCTACTTCAACCTAGCAGCCTGAACGGCCGCGCATTTCCGTAAACGTTCTCCCGTTCGTGCATCCAATTGCATTTTTCGATTTCTCGTCGAGCTAAGAAAATACGTTGCAGTGTATATATTTTTGAAGACTCCATTTTTTTTTGGGTATGGTATTAGTCAAATAATTTTGGTTGAAAATTCTATAAATGTTCAGCTGTCTAATTAATAATTAAGTATCGAAGGAAATTGGCTTTACTCGACAGGCTTTCGTAAGAAATCCCAATGTAATTGGTGCTTTAGCTCGTTACGCGAGAGGAATCGACGTGTGTTTATTGTAAAAGCTCTCATTAATCTCTATGGATGGCACTTTACTCTTTTTATTGTTGTCTTACAGTTTCTCCGGTACAATTATTTTTTATTGTTTAGACAGTGAAACAAGATCTGCTACTATTGGTTTCAGTCTGTACAGTATGAGTGTAGATCTTAGAAATTATGTCGACGACTTATTGTGGGGGTGGTTGACTCGTGAAAGCTCAGGACAAATTGTTTTTGTAAGCTCAGCTTTTTCGGATCTCGTGCAAATAGCATTGCATTAAGTTTGAAAGCGAGTCGATGGCATTTTCAAAATTCACATCCGTCGTGTTGCACTTCGTGTTTTTGAATCTTCCTTGCTTAACGAAAGAAAATTACGTGGAACGAGGTCAATCTTGTTTTTGAAAACTTTGAAATAAAAAAAACCAAACATCTTTCTCTACGTCTATTGAAAAAATATATTTTCAAAATACGTGGTTCGGTTTCTTTTTTTTTTAGTTTACTGTAGGCGAGCTTATTGTTTTTGATTCCTTCTACGGTGCTGCCTCTGGTGGCGCTACTCGGCGACGGAAAATGTAAACTCTATCCTGCCGAGTTTTCGCTGAAAAGTTTTCAAGTTGACGTTCGTCGAGCGGATCTGTAAATAGGGAGAGTGAGAAAAGCATTGAAGAATTGCGAATGCGGGTGGGTGGGGCATCCTTACTCGACGTTGCGATCTTCGGAACTCTCTTGGAATTTGCGAAAATGCACGAATCGATGCACTTCAATCTCCTCCATATCTAATCATTCGGCCATGTATAACCAGATGGATATATTCTATACACTCTTGAAGATTCTCCGATGCCACCATTTCATTCGCTCGCTAACCACGTCAGATGTCACTGAGCTTTTTCGCGCGTCACTGAAAAATTGCACAATCCCATCATTACTTTGAATGCAATTTTGCATAACCTGACGTCCTTCAAAGTCATTGACTTTTTTCTCTTTTTCCTTCTTTTCCTTCCACCTTATCCCTCATTACAATTCTTCTCTGGAACGATTCTTCCCTTGTCATAATCGGGCTCAATCAGTGCGATTAACGTCGCACGGAAGTTCAATTATCGAACTTCGGATTCGCCGCGAGTCCGAGCTGTACTTCCCGTCAGAAAGAAGAATCACGTCTCTTACAGTAACCCCTTGATTTTTTTATATCACAAAAAAAATTTTTTTTAACAAAAAACTGTAAAAGTTTTATGGACTCCTTCGATCGGCAAGGAACTGTGTAACTTCGACCGGAAATGGGGCGAATTTGTGAAAATGAGGTGGAACCAAGTAGAACTCACCCTTAAAATTTTCTACCTGAACGGGGGGTAGTTCGAATTTGACTATTTGCTTTGTATGCTACCACGTGTCTCCTACACACGGGATTGAGAAGCTGGCTCGGGATAATGTAAAAGTTGGAGAGTCGTGCTTTTAGCGTTTTAAAAATTTTGCGATAAAACTCGAAACTTGGTTAGAGCCAACCAAAGCCGGTGGCGGGGTGTGTTAGTACCAACCAACTCCCTTATACTTTTTTTTTTCACTGTGCTTATACCTTTACCAGAGTACACCGTGTCTCTATCACTATGTACTCGCATACCTCCCTCACTTCCCACGAATCCTGAATTCCTGGCACGCCTGGACTTTCGAATTTATTCGACTTTGTTACGCCGGGACGCGGCCAAACCGGCCGCTTTTACGAGCTTCGCATCCCCCGATCGCAAGCTCATCCCGCAAGCACAGCAAATAGCGCGTGTTCGATATGCTCTCTTAACCATAGCCCAATTAGGCTCGCTCGACTATGACGATATCACTCTTAGAACCTTTTTTTTAGAGCTTAAATTCACTTTTTTTTTCTCGTTGGATTCGTCGGAGCTTTGTCGTACAATTTTTGAAACTTTCCTGTACATTAGCTTTCGGGCTTAATGGCTACCATGTCGGTGGGTATTTCCCATGACTTTTTACCCGCCATATATTTAAACAATTTTTAATCCCTACAGGCCGTACCTCTATTTTGGCTTTTACCTAAAATTTCAAATTTCATAAATACTCGCAATGAATCAAATCTCCATTACACAATGATCCAAAGTGGTGAATAATTTTTTTTTTTCATGAGTCTGGGTAATTTTTAATTTACGAAGCTCTTTGTGTTATTAAATTTTTTTTACGTCCGACAGCATCCATTTTGTACTACGGGTGTGCAATTTCTTTGAGTTCTCTAAATGCATCCCTTTGTTAACCCTCTCTATTTCCTTTTCTCTCAGCTATATCAGGACCTTATTTTTTTCTTTTCTCAATTTTTTTTTCTTGCATTTATCTTTTCACTTCGCCTCCTAGAAGATGAAATGGCGAAGATAGCGCGTTTAACGTACTCCGTTCTCTTCACTACCTACCGGGAAGACCGTATCGTTCCGCCGCCTATTCGAATTAAGCGTTCCCGACGATAAATATGCCGCCGCGTTTCTCAAAGAAGCACCGACGCTTCCGCCAGCAAAAGTGCCTCCATTAATCATCAGCTCCGGAATTGCCGGATGAATTTCTCGAAATTGTTCCACGGGACTCAAGGGGTGCAGCTAGTAGTCTGGTCGGACTTGATTTTTGGAAGTTTTTAATTAGGGCTACCAGGGGATGGCGCCGATGACGGTACCTGATGAAATATTAATTAATCGTGTCAAAGGCAGCAGCGGTCGTCAATTTGTAATTTGTTCTTTTTTTGGGAAAAAGTTTTAAAAGGTCAGTTCTTCAAATTGGCTTTTGGTAAAAGCACATTAGGGTGTAATTAACGAAAAACATTTTTTTTCTTTCTTTTTGAAAACGGTTTTTACGTGTTATGAAAATCTTTGAATTTACAGGCAGGAACGACTCGACTGTGCCATAATACATTTGGTAATGTCGGGTTGAACTTTTCACATTATGGTATTGCATTACAGCTTTTTCTGTAGGTCGAATGGAGCTTCACTGGCAGTACGGGGATAATGGTTTTTTCTTTAGAGAGAACAAAAAAAATAGACGGGGTCAAAGAGATTTTCATGGTTATCTCGACGTTTTTGTTCCGTTGACAATCTATGGGCTTCTAATCGGATCTTCGGTTAGATTTTGTTACGTGTAATTGAACTCGCAATCGAATGACCGAGAATCTCGATGTTTCCGGAAATTAGATTATAAAGTTGGATTATCTGTTTGAAATATGAAAAACGTGAAGATTTTCACGGTAATAAAAAATTTAATTATTTCTAACCGGAAGTGATTTAAGGGTTTTGAATTTTCAAAATCCATATCGCACTCGTTAATTGTATATAACTTGGGCCTAAGTAGGTCGGACAGGGGTAGGATCGAGGGATTAATTTTAATTTGATGTAATTATTTTCCCGATGGCTATCACGTGGGGATAATGCTAAAGCGGATGCTGGGACAAGTCCGAGGAACAAGTTTTGCGCAAACAATAAAATATCTGGAGACAAAGCGTGGCACGAGGGTAGGTATTAGTACATTTGCATTTTCGCCTCTAAACTTCCTTCTTTGTGATGTTAATGACGTCCGCTACGAAGATTTCGGTGGACTTTTCGAGCTTTTTACTTTTGCCGAAGCTTTATCTTCTTGGTGGGTTGAATGGCGGACCGGGGCGTTCCGCATGGGATAGTATGAAAAAGCGAGGAAAATAAAAGAGAAAGGGATAAAGGAAAAATCCTTGGCAATTACAATAGAAAAAATAAGGTTGATGCAGGAAGTGAAATTAATTTGATTGTTATTTCAATACAAAAAATTTTTTTAATGTCAAGATTTTATTTTCTTTTCATTGTTTTTTGGGACTGTGCTCAAGGCTGATTGGTTATGTGGTCGCTATTGATTCAGCCGGATGATCAATTGCTCGTATAAATTGCGGAAACTTTGGCCGCAGGCATTTTGGAAATTTTGATTGTGACGCATAATTAGCTATTAATAATGTCAATTTAGTCATGGGAATTCATGCTAATTGGTAGACTGCTTTGACGAACATTCAGCCATTTTGAATGATTCTAAAGTTAAGTCTACTTGAATCTCTCTACGCAGTGTAGTATCGTTAGATGATTTGTCATCTTTTGTTATCTATTGTATCTCTTATACGGTTGCAATTATCTGATTAGATTCTTGGACCTAATTAGCCGAACAAACTATGGCATCGTCCATGACGAAGTACGGAGATATTTTCGTATACCGGAAATGTAAAATTTCCGCCTTATCAAACGTGGCCGTCCTTATTCTGACGTTTTTTGAAAATTCGGTATCGGATAAATTTTTTTTGGGTTTAACGTATAAATTTTATTATCAATTGTAATTCGCATGTCTCAGTACTCGGTATGAGCTTTTGATGGTTATCGGCTAATGATACTTGTTGTATTTAGGCCGAGATGCGAAAACGGCTTTAACGTGTATGCATATCAGGCGAATATGTATGAGGAGCGCCAGCTTGTTACAACTAATTGCTAATCACGCAGCATTTCCATAGCGGCTACCGCGTATTCGCATTGTCGAAAGCGGAGCAGAGGCTGAAGAGCTTTTTGCAAAAAATAATTCCAAAAAGAATTTAAACAGGACTTTAACGATATACGGTTTAAAATTTGCCTAATAATTTTTTCTTCAAAATTTACCTCCAATTTCTTTTCCTTGATCAACGTATGACAGTGATAACAATGACACTTCCTATGACATTCGGATGAAACCCTAATTTCGAAAAAAAAATTTATATTTCGAAATTTTCACGTTTGTCTTACTGCGATTTACATAATCGATGGATCAGTTATCGCAAGAAATCTCGCTAAAATTCCCAATGGAGCTTTCATACGATCGGCGCCACTTGATAAATCATTAAGGAGCTTAATTAAAAACTTTAATCAGCTTCGCCGGAGTCAATTTTAAAGTTGAGCCAACAGCCCGTGGTCACCTACCCGTTTACAGGGGCGTAGCGTTTGAACCAAGTCGGGGTCCAAGTAGCAAGGTAAAGGCGGTTACAGGATGTGTCGGGAACGACGCCCAAGCGTCGGCGTCCCTGTATCCTTAGTTTGGGTTTATAGGTTGGCAGGTACTAGCCCATATCATAATATAGTTCCCAGTGGTAATCGAGCTTGGGAAATATTTTCTTGCTTGCGTCCTGGACTTATGGAATTGGACATTCAATTGTCCCGTGGTCCACGTATGGTTAGATGAGAATTTATGAGCTCGAAGCTCGCACTTAGTAATTGCCACTTTAGCCGGTTACTTTGCTCGGCTTTATTGGCTATTTATTTGCAGTGATGTCAACGTAACAAAAATTTTTAAAAGGTCACCCACTGCCGACCAAACCGTAACCGGTGGCTTAATTGCGCATTTTTACGTAAAGCCGGTTAAGCCGATAGATACGGTTACCGACCGAACTGAAGTTGGCGCCTAGTGAAAACCAAAGAGCACGTAGCCGGGCAGGGTCTGTACGAACGGCGTTGAATAATGCTTGAAGCTACGAAGTGTCTAAATACTGTAGAATTTACGACCCAGATTTTGCACGGTGGTAACGGAAGGGGGCGAGGGTGGGGGAAGTATAAGTTAAAAAAAATTTGAAATTCTTCTTTACTCTTTTTGGTTTATGCCCGTACATAATTACGGTGCAGGCTGGAATAGCCGTTGCTGTGAGGAGAGGAGAGATAAAGACGAGTCCTGGCAAAGAGACAAAATGAGGGAAACTGACGGATACAAAAAATAAGGGTCCTTGCGAATTTTGAGGAGACAGCGCAATTTAGCGAAACTAGGTGAACTATGTAAGTGTAATCCAGAGAGGGGGTTTGGTTCTTTAAGATCTGTAGGCGTGATAGTAATTTTCAGGGAAAAATAAATTTTGAGTAAAAATGTAAACTGACAAAAAAATATCCTCCCTATACGTACTCGTCAGTCTGTGTTACCCTGTAACATGTAATCCATGCAGCATCAAAAATTTATCCGGATCAATAGACTGTGAACCATATAAATACTAGCAGTATCCCAGAACCGGGTATCGATCACCAACTGTTTACCAATCGCACATAACCTATAAGAACATTTACCATAGGGGTAGTTCGGACCAAGTATACGAATAATCTAAACACGTCGCCCAGAGTCAACACAGCTCGAGGGATTTACCTAACCTCCGGAAAGTTAACGGTAGATGCGTTATATGCAGGTCCAGCGATGATGCTGCACCTGGAGCGAGATAAACCAAGGGATGAGATCAGACAAACGAAATATATTTCCTTTCGTCTGGACAGGGCCAAAATAAAAATCATTGGGTTGACTTTGAGCTACATCTTTATGGAAGATGCTCCTCCAGCATCCAAGGGCCTGAAATGCCTTGAGATGCTTGATGGACCAGGATTAGGATCGTAAAGTTTATGGTGCCCCTGGTTTCCTTTCCGCTGTTCCTAGTTCCCACTGACGCTGTTGTCAGGTATGCATATGTATATGTATACAGTAAGACGTTATCTTACGTAACTGGTTAATATATCTATATTTATTAAACCTTAAGTGAGTTTCGGTGTACCAGGGAGGCTGCGGAATTATTTTATTGGCACCAGCCCCCAATGAGCCCGAGTACCGAATTTGGTTTCCTCTGACGAGGCTTACTGCGATTATACGTCTCGTTTATCGCAGCCATTTAACTATGTGTACTTAAGGCCGCCATCTTGCGTTTGGGATTTAGGCGGCTGGACCTACTTTCACTGATAACGATATCGACGCTTCGGTTTATGCGATCGCGGGGTTAGGGAATTATCGAGGGTGGAAGGGACGAAGCGAATTTCATATACGAGAAGGTTATGTGGATGGAATATGGTAGATAATATTTTTTGATATATTATATGTATTTTGAATTTAAAATTTTTTTGCGGCACTATACAGGTATACTGTGTATATACGCGGTGTATATTTTGGATACATAAAATATACTGGTGTGTTGGATATATAGGTATTGTGTGATAAAAAAAATATATTTTTTACTATATTCCATATGTATATTTTCGCAGGGATTTTTTTCTGTGGTTTATTTTTCTCATTGTTATAGGAATCTTATTAGGGCGTTTTTTTAGCTAGAAAGCGCTACAGAAGATTTTCTTTTAACTTTCTTGAGTAGCCATGATGACTTGTGGATTCAATTCTGACCTGGTTAGTTTGAATTTTGAAAATCTCAAGATAAGGGGTGGGCGACAATTTTTTTTGTTACTTCTCGTTATTTTTTATACCGCGTGCATAATTTTTTATTTATGGCTTTTGCCAATTTATTTTTTTGTTGTTCTTACCCCAAAGTTTCTTAGTTAAATGTACTGTATTTGGATAATGAATTATTCGCTGTGTCTCACTAGACCGGAAGGCAAGTCACTGACTGTAAAATTTATACCTACTCTTCTCCGTTTCCGTTATAAATTTTTACAGCTTTTTCAGAAACTTTCCGTTCACTCTGCCCCCTTCTCACCTTTCTCTACTAACCCGTCTCCATTTTCTTCTTCTTTAATTTTCTTTTCTTTTACTTCGCTCCGCTTCCACTCCCGTGCACTTGCATTCTTAATACTGTATCCATTATTTTGTACGATTCGCTTAATTAAGCCGCCACCCTGTTGCGAATTCATTCGGTAATTAGCTTCCTGTTACTCTCGGTGGTTACGTTGTACGTCGTTTATTCGAACAATGAAAGGACGAGCTATATGAATGTCTCACTTTAAGGTTAGTTCACTGCATTACGGGATAACGTGTTTTGCATTGTTCGAAGGAAATGGAAGGGCAATCTGCTGGCTTAATTTTGAATTTCCCGCGTAACGTCAGTCAGTCCAGTTTCTGTTTAAGGTTTTCGGTACGATGTTACCTGAAGCGAAGAATTCGAGGTTAGGATTGAAAGAATTCTTTCGCGGCTATCGAATCGTGGGATCGAGCACCGGGGGTGGTTTTATCGATTTAATTTATTTATCAAGCTTTTTCTGCGAACGGATTTTCAGTCGGAAATCCTTAGTTTTGCAAATTCACTATATTTTACCGATGTGCTTTTTTTTTGTTCGAGCTTCAAAAACTGGGTTGTCGAGTCCTTGATTTATTTTTCACTTCTTTCTCCATGACTAACCGTTTGCTTTTAATTTTACGATTTTGACGTAGCAGCTTGTAATTTTTTTTTGACTTACGAATTTTTAAGCTTGGATTACACGTACGGTAATGCCGCTGTATTATCCCCAATGACCTTTGTATTCCACGTGCCCGGAAAAAAGCGCGAATTTATGAAGGCACGTGGAGGACGAACACGAAATATTGTCGACTTAAGGAATTCTGTGAAATCAGTAGAGAAAATGCTAGATGTTACAGATCGGTGGAGCTTTTTCGCGTTAATTCGCCTTTAATTCTTGCCGCCATTCGAATAAGTGAATGCGGCGACGCAAGGCCAACTAAAAAAAAAAACATCTGATCCCTCATGCATATTAAATACCAGGTCGCCATTTTCTCTCTATTTTTTTCGATTTTTTGTAAAAACTAAGCGTCGCGGAAGCTCACTTCCTATTCCGTAGAAAATTGCGAACCCGTTATAGTTATCGGAAAGTGGTTGTCGCAGTTCGTGGAAATCGGAATTTCCGAAAGGTCTGATAAGAAATTTGAAACATACCCAAAATATATTAAATATATAATGGTATACTTTAGATACACGGGATATATACAGAAAAAACGTATATTCAAGATATACACGATATATAATCAAAAAATATATCTTTTTTCGCAATATTTCACCTGCATTCACAAAATCGATAATTACAGACAATTATTACGTAAAAAAAATCTACTTGTTGCATTTCATTACGTTCCAAAATTATATTATTTTTTCTTGTTACACTCTCACTATTTTCGCTTGCCACAAGCTTATTTTGATTAATCAATGTCCTACCAGGACCATCCCCGTATAGGAGACAGTATCTAATTTACTGGACCATAAATATCCCTAATCTGTGCCACGCTGGATCGTTCTCGGCCACTTCCGTTTCTCTCTATCATCGTCTCATTTCTCTCTTTTCCCTTCTCCCCCTCCTACCCCCTCCTCCCTCTCTGTACCATTTTCGCTGGATAAATTAAACCGCACAATAACAATAATTAAACTAAATTCAAGCAACACACCCCTTACCCCTCAAGACGTTTTCCAGTAGAGAGAAACATCTTTGGCGTTGCTAAGGGAAATTGCGAAACGAACGACACTTCTTCTTGTGGTCGCGAGGGCGTGACGCGAAGGGAGGAGGGCGGGGGCAGGGGCGCGGGGAGGGGGTGGGGGTTGTAAGAGAAATTGCGAATAAATTTTTTCTTCTTTCTTCCAACGTTTGTCAGGCAAAGCGGTAAATTTTGAGGGAGGAATTAATCAGACCAGGAAGTAAGTCTCGGGGACGGTTTAGTGTATCACTGGGTAGAAGTTGGTCCATAAAGCAGAGTAAACGGACTAGGATGATAACGGGTTAGACCCGGCGGTTGTTATCGTGTAATTACGAAACTTAAATTCCATGGAAAATTTCTCTAATTAATGCTAATGACATCCGTTCCTCGTTACTTGTAAACTCGACCCTTTGAAGAGTCTTTTTCTCTCTTTATATATTATACATATATAGGTATACACGCACGCATTCACACCTGTAAAATACGCACACTTTTACTTTTGCATTCATGGTTTTGCCATTTTTCCCAGAAGTAGCCGTTGCGCATTTTACGAAACGCGCTTGCAAGCTCTAATTAAGCTTTCGCTGTCGGTCACACCGTGAGACTGATCAAGAAAGTCATTTCGCGAAACTTCTGATTACGGCGTTAGTTAGAGATTGGGTAACGCTGCTTAATTTTCTTTGCTTGTCGCGTAATACCACCGGAGGCAAGAATTCTCGTGGAGATTGTCGTTGATTTCTATGAAACGGTTGATTTTTTTGGAAACTTTTTTTTCGTTTGCGAATTTCACGAAAAGCTCCCCGACGAAGACGGAACGAAGACTTTCTCAAGCATTGTCGAGACTTCATTTCCAGAGAATCCGACGAAGTCATCCGCCCGCGTCTTCTCACTCCACACGCGTCACCCCCTCCTCATCCGCGAATTCGTATTGGTTCGTAAAATTGACCCTGTACCAACTTTTTCTATTGTCTCTGATTTCACGAATAACACGCATTTTTGTATTTCCCAACAAAGCCCGTAGCTTCTCGAGTTTGAAAATTGCTTTGAAAACGTGGCGAAAGTTTGGCTTCTTTGCCGAACTGACCGAGACTTTAGTTTGGGACTCGAACGTAACCTGGTACGAACGTGGGGTGAGTTTCAGTGAGTTGGGATTGGAAATACGAGAGAGAGAGAGAGAGAGAGAGAGCTCGTGGAAATAAGTGGGAAAAATGAGAAAAACAGAAAAATATATAATAAATGTAAGATATTCTTTTTTTTTACCTATCTCTATATATATATTTGCTTCGTTCAATATATGCGTCGTACATGTATAATTCGCTAATGAAGATTTGTATAGTAGCCGTTCAAGTCTGTCACGATAACAGTTATCAGATTAAGCCGTTATATGTTTTTACTGTAAAACCCTGTATACGCAAACAGAGTAATATATTCCTGCCGATATATCGTACTTTGGATAGTGGCTTTTTCCTCGGATGGGTAGATTCATTCATCTCGTGCTAGCAGGGTCCAGTCGATTGCTTCGAATGGAAGGATCGGAAGGAAAAACAGAATCTCTTGGCCGGTTTAATTTTTTTTTCTATTCAGTTGAGAAAGCCATATAGATATATATCGATATTATTTTATAATACAATATTATATATATGTATACACACACACAATATACGATATATAGTTCTCTCCGGATCTCGGAAATTCTTTTTAGATAACTCTCTCTTTTTTCTTTCCTCTCTCTCTCTCTCTCTATATATATATTCCTCTTTTTCTCTACCTCACTATGTCATCCTTCTCTTCACATTCATCCTTTCACTGTCAACCTTTCTCTTTATCCACATTCGGATCACGGGATTTCGAGGGTATTCGCAAAAACGCTGATCGAAATACGACTGTGTGATGTACAATGGATTTGACTGTTCTGACGTATAAGAGCTTTCCCTTTATATATAAACCTCTCTCGGTATTCACCTTAACTTAACCGAATTCCTTCGCGTCGTCTTCCCTTTCGCCTTAGGGATCATGAGAAATGTATCGCCATCGACTGGGTTCCGTAACGTAAACGCATATCATTATTAAATCACGAAAATGATCTAGCAATGATTTATCGGGGATCTAAAGATTTTTATCCAGGTGGACGCTCTATTAGATCCTTGATAGCTTGTGGTCCTGTCGCGCGATCATACCGTAAATTCCAGGCATCTTGGCTTTCCAGTTCAGTCTCGGTTTCGAATGGGGATCAGCCCTAAGGGTCCAGACCCACAGACGTTCGATCCTGAAATCGATGTTTCATATGGTTAGGCGAGGATGACAGGGGCGGACAAGGAGGGGGGATTAACCAACCCCTGTCTACTTTACTTTGGTTCCTGAGCTTCGGTCCAGTATCGAAGACAGATCTAACAAGGGTGGAGAATATTATTGGTATTATAGAGGGAGATGGAGTAACCGGTGAAGTCCAGCTGGCGATAGAGAAAAGAGACTCATACCCGAGGACGTTTTAAAGCGAGAGAGAGAGAAAGAGAGGTGGATCGAGGGTCCAGGAAGAGATATAAAGGGAGAGAGCAAAAGAGACGGAGAGGAGGACACGCCTGCCCTAGTTCGATTTTAAACTTTTAATAAAAGGTCCTCGAGGTGATGGAAGGTCCTGGCTTCGAAGCTTTACGGCGCCATTCTCTTGGTAACCGTTCGTTCCTTGCCTCTCGTCCTTATCCTTGATCCGAATTCTTTTTTTTTCCTTCCGTATTCCCTTTTCATCCCAATTCGTCCCTTCTGTATACCGCCTCCCTTCAGCCGCCCCCCTCGCCCTCCGCTCCTCTTCCTTACTCTGCCCGGATAACTCGAACTCGAGAAATCAAGGGAGGCCTTTGGATTTTCCTGGTCGTTAGCTCGATCATTCCACGACGTCGTTAACTCGACGCTTAGCGTCGCGACGCGGGATTCCTCCCAACTGTATTCGGTTTGTTCCACCGGTAGGAGCGAGATAGCTCTCATCTATGGCACGGCGAATCAAGGGAAACGGAGATGAGAATATCAGACAGTGAGAATGAGGCTACTGGTACGCGACGGAAGAGGAGAGAGAGAGAGATGGAACAAGACTGAAATGATTGATCGACCTGAACCAGACTATCGCGAACCTCGGATTCTCTTTGAATTGAGTTTTCGGAAGCTTTCGATCCCTGAAAACGAAGCTCGTTGCTTAGGAAGCTTACTTGTATGGCTTTTAAAACGCTACCGAGTTGCGTCTCCGCTTTACACATGTATATTTATATACCTAGTGCTTTTGCCCCACGTGCGTTAGAGGGGATGGTGCTTACGTATACGGTTGCAGCTGGTACTCCCGTGTCTGGATATCCTGGTATCCACGTATCTGGACACACGTTAGCGTTCACGTGCATGGGTAAGGTTGGTACCTACTGGATATTCTACGCCGGTGTATCAGCCAGTGGCGAATAATGCATATTTGCCTTTTACCCACACAGCTCTGTCGACTTGACAAAGGAAGCTCATCTAACCCTCTTTCTATAGCCACAACGGTTTCCTGACTCTGCTTCAGGGACCACTGGGAGCAAAGGTGGGAGTGGGTGCGGGGGGGGGGCCCAGGTGTCCGGAGTTGTTACTGGATATTTCACGTATTAGGTTGGTAGGTCGAAGAGGTCGGACGATCTGTAAAGGTAAGAGGGTAGATGGAAGATGGTTGCCTAAGCCACCAGGCGCTTCACTCGGGGGAATGATGGAAACGTGGAGTTTGTAGAGGGGGCCGGGGGAGGGAGAGGGGGTTGAGTCAGGATGGGGGCATTGCAAACCGTTACGGTCACTTAATTCGAAATTGTCGTTTACTTGCTCCATTACGAAACGGCCACCCTGAGGTTTTTTTTTACGGTACGTTTTCAACCCCCACTTTTTAGTCACCCTAGTTCCTTTTCCCTTTTGGTATGTCTGCATTGGGCTTGGGTGGGCTATGGATGGGCGCTAATGGAGTCCTGTGACTATCCGAGTGTGACTGAATTCTACCCTTTAATTATGGGACTTTCATCGCTCCGCGCCCTTAGCATCATCTTCGTTCCCCAGCGAAATCTGTTTAATCGCCCGAAAGATACCTTTCTCGAAATTGTGACGTATCAAACGCTAATTGCCAGATACCACCGAGATTTTACGGTTTAAGCCGCCCCTCTTTTCCAGGATGAGCTTTATTTCGGACATTCTCGAGTTTGGAACGTTCATGTCAGGGTGGGGTCAAAGTGGGACGAAGGGGCTATGGTCTGTAACCAACTCTTGTAAACTATGTTTAGAGGAGGGCGCTTTCGGTTTTCGGTATCTACCGTGTATACAGGCAATCCCAACGCACCGTAGGGTTATTCTCGGCTGGCTATTTACGTCTGATCCTATCCTGGCTTACTCCACTAATTAATCGTCACTTTAGTTTTCCAGGGATTTAAATGGAACACAGGGGTTTGTGCCAGCGACATCGTCGAGAATGATCGTGGTACAGTGTTAAGGGGTGGTTTTTTTATGGTAAAAAATAATGAAGTAGTTTTAAGGGCGATGTGTGGGTAACCGTGGGTCTTTTGATCAAGGAGAAAGTTTTCCATCCGCCATTCCCCCTCCAAAAAAAAATGTCACGAATTTTTACTTTCTTTCTAGGTTTTTTTGTACCCAGGTTTGAGGGTTGGCTTGCGCTGATTTTATCGTTACGGGGTGGTTCCGAAACTTTTTCTTACGGCTGATCGCTAGCCAGGGAACAGTATGGATGACATAACCAGAACGATAATTGTTATTGGAATCGTTAGCACATCGTCGGGAATCTCTACACGTTCTCTCATCCCCCTTTCAGGCCCCGACCACTTCTTCTCTGACGGCCGTGTTTGCGATTAACAATTCTATCGGCATTGCGTACTGAGTCGAGTAAGGGTGCCTCGATTCAAATGGGGGTGATGAATGAATTTGAATCCACCCCTTGTATCTGGCCTTTGTGTGTACCTATTTCAATGTCCCTCGGTAACGTTCCTGAACGATCAGTCTCACAGTCCATTTCATGAGATGGTGGGGTCAGCGACTGTGGCCATTTCGTACCGGTACCACTCGTCCTTGATCGTGATCTATGGATCTAACGGTTGTCTAGAACTTGGTGTGCGATTATATTTTCATTTTTTATGTCGCGAATACTTTCTACCAGTGCGAATTCGCGTTTCAATTCGCGAGTATAGGACTTTGCATGGGGGGTTGTTTTCTTCTGGGTTATTTATAGAATTTCAATTAATAAAATAATGGCAGGTACAGTCTCGTAAGAGTTTTCGTTCCTCCGTGGTATTACCTAACCTTGCTTATACTTTTTTCGCTACCCCTGCAAATATCTGGGCTTCTTCTTCTTGACGTTATTTTCAAAATCAATATTCAGTTGCCTAATAACGCGTGCGTCACATTTCCAGCTTCTTTGTCATGTGACGTACGTGTCCTGAAATCCTTGAATTAATTTAACAAAAAGCTATAGCTGGGAGAACGAATGGAGAAGGGGAAAAATGTATATATATATATATAGAGAGAGAGAGAGAAGCAGGAATGAAATACGGAATCGTACTGTAGCAAAATTTCGAATTACCAGGTCAGAGCGACATTGCTTTTTCGAGACGCTCTCCAGGACGCACGTTCAATTAATTTAATTGCGCACCAGGTATACCGATAACTTTCAACGTCCCGATACTCGATGAGTCGCAGCTACCGATGCTGCCACGACCCCTCGTCGATATTGCGGCGAGCCGCGTTACATCCTGCCGCCACGATGTGACACGTACTTTATGGTTGTGTAGAACACGTACTGGCCAGCTTGTAACGCACTTGTTCCATGGTAACTAATGTTATCTGGCCAATCGGCCGATCCTCATTTTAAACTCGACCCCTCTGGGCCTTTGCGCTAGTTTCACGTGTACAGGAGGAGTTGGAGGTCGCAGTCTTTGGTAAAGATATATCGGGCTTGCATATTTAGATAGGAGAATTCGAAATGTCATTAACCTATCCTTTCGTAAAAAATAAAAAAAACCTACTCGTGTAAAGCAATTTGTAATTATGAAATTTTTTAAAATTATTATCCCAGCCAACAATACTTGTTCGGAGCACTCGATTCTACTTGAATCTCTCGTTTATTTTGTAATTAAAAGAATCCCCTGCTGCAGCTCTGCGACGCTTCTGGAATCCGTTTCGAGAAGGATCTCCGGCTGAAATTCCTGCTGTTCTACGTGGAATCAATTCCTGTGGAATTTATCGTCACTCTTCGGAATTTATCGGTGTCCCTTTATGGGAGAACAAAGGGACGCGTCGATTTTTTCGGATCTTTAGTCTCAGAAGACTAATACACTCCTTTGCTTATTTTCCATGTTAAAAATCACGCGACAACGCGATCGCGTTCAGGCCGTGCCCGATAGAGAAGACCGATGCGAGCGCCCCTAGCGGAGCGTGAGGGAGACGCGTGTGCGCGAGGACCGAGAGAACGATTGAGAATCGAGCGCGAGAAAGTCGACATAAAAACAACAGGCGAGAACGAACGAGTGCGTGTGCGCGTTGATACGAAAAAAGTTTGTAAAGTGCGGGAGATAGAGAAAGAGCGTGTATAGAACAAAATATATAGTGCAATACAATATATCAAGATTGCGCTCGCCCGGCCTTGCCTGACTGGAAATTTCTGCTGCACGAGAGCCTCAATCGAGTGACGCCTATTTGCGCTACAGACCCAATTGGACTTAAATGCGAATTTGTGCCTCCCGAGCATCGGTCATTTAACGATACTGTAGACTATCCTTATCTGGCGGAGCCTTTCCAAACATTTAATGCTCTGTTCAGTCGGACGATATATCCACTGAACTACCCAGTTTCCGAAGTTCGAACATTCCACCCTATCCTAACCTTACTTAACCGAATCTAGAGTAAGCTAATGTAAAACCACATACAATGTACTATGATAATAAGATATCGTTAGTACCTATTCCGCGTTCCGTCTATTTAAAATTGGAGAAAATTTGCAGTAAAAAGTCATTTGCGTTCAATTGGGACTCTGAGCAAGTGGGTCTCTACTTCATAACCTTATGCCAAAGTTCGTGCATAAATTCTAATACCCCAACACGTTGATTACTTAATCGGTTGGTACCGTAAAAACTGATTAATTTTTTAATTAATTTTTTTAAACTTTGATTCACATGTGTGTAAGTTCACGATGAAGTCGTCTGGCAGCAACGATTTTCCAAGCAAAGCTGTTCACTGCGAACGCGATAAATCTTGGTTTTAAATATGCGAGAGCCACTTCAACGGTTCCACTCGTATTGCACCTAGCTCAAAGCTACCCTTATTTTTTTTTAGAGAAACTGGCACGTGCGACTACCCTTCATCGAGGACTTGTAAAATCGTCAAGCGTGTTATTCCCAAAGGGAGTTGGCTTCACGAAATGCTCCTGGGCATATCGTGAAAATTTTACATTGCAAATTTTTCATCCCTCTCGGATACCATTTTGTCTTTGATTCGGTGGTTTAGGTACGAAAAGATTTATCGGCGCGATAAGAGATTTTTGAAAAAAAATTTTCCGCAATACGATATGTCGATCGTGCTTCGGATACCTGCGACAATTTTTTTTTTCCCCCCACGAATCCAGTACACGTGGGAAACATTTATACTTTTTTTTTGCTCTGTTTCTCTCTATTTCACTTTATCCGCGTGGAATAAAAATTCACTCTGTATCTCGCTGGACCTCTCATCCAGCATTCCTCGAGCGCGAATTGTGTTTTCTCAAATAACACAAGTCTGGTTGTGAATTCTGTAACTCTTTTCTTCTCTCTTGTCCTTTTTCTACCTCCCTCTCCACCGCCCTTCTTCTCTCTCGCTTTTATTTTCTCTTTTTGCCCGCGTCGTTCTGCTTCTCCGACTCCTTCCCGCAACTGCGGACAATATTTCGGGCAGCTCGATCAACCTGCTTCTATTGCTGTTCCTGTTCCTGTACGTATCCTCTGTGTATGACTCGTGCTTCTGTGTCACGGGTTTCTATGAATGCGATATCGTTTTCCCGTTTCTAACGATAACTCTGCAGCTACGCTGTATAGCTATTGCGAAGAGTTCCTGCGCCTGGACGCTCACCGTCCCTGCCCGACGGAGTTCAGTATATTTACTCTTCGAATTTCTGTGGTTTCAAATTGCTTGGTTATTTGTTTGGCCACGTTGCAGAGACGCTGATCGGATGCTGGTTACGAAATTTTAGAAGGTATTTTTGGAAAATTTTGAAAAATTTGGAAAATAATATTGCAGTTTTTCCACTTTTTTTGTTAAAATATCACTACGATGTAAGTATGTACTTTCTATTTACGCGTATCTCGTGCAGTCGAGAGGAAACGTTATGGCTGCAAAAGATAGTTTCGGTCCAGACGCAGCAGCAATTTCCGGTGTTCGCATAAATTCGCATTATGTCGGCGCGCGTCGGCTTTCAACTTTCATTTAACCAGCTTTAGTTGTAACGGCGTTAGGACAAGCCTTTGCTCAATTACAGCGTCGCTAGTTGGAAATGAACTTTTGCCATTTCTATTCGTTCGCTCAACGAGTCTTGATCTCCCGTGGGAATACAAAAAGTATCGAAAATTCGATCACTAGAACGCACAGTACAAAAATTTCTAAAATTCCAATAAAATTTTGAATTATTTACGTCCAACCTGCGTAAATTTTACGTTGCGTATCGGATATCTCAAAATTATCTAAATACGACTCAGTGCTCGATGGGATATTAAATATTAAAAAAAACATATTATTTCTAATTCGCAAATTTGGAAAAATGAATATTTATTTTTTCCCCAGAAAAAAAGTCATATGTTACCTATGTTATGTATACCCAAAATGTGTAGTGTACGTAATATATACTCTCTACACATACAAGGGAAATATAATGCGGCAGTAATTGTATATTCAAGACGTGCATAACGTATTATACCATTTTTTTATATTCCTCTTATATGACTTTACCGTGGGGTCGAAAAATTCACAAAACTGAAATTTTTCTTGAGTAACGCGAAGAAAATTTTGAGGATAACGGCGAGGTAGGTTTCTCGGCCACTGTACGTATTCGCACCGACATACGTGCACACCTAGTAGAGTCCATGTGTGTGTATGTATCGTGAGTCTGCGGAACTGGAAATGGATTGTGGGTAAAGCTGGCAACAATTTCCCGGACGCAGGAGTAACATCGGGTACGACATTTTCGTTAAACTCGGTGTGGCCAAATCGAATCACGTGGATTTCGCGTTAACCATCTTTTGTTTGACTTTGCGCCTCTCGGCACTGATTCACTTCGACGAATGAACTTTTAGACTTCGTTAGGAGATAAAAGCCCCTCTTCGCCTCCTCCCGTCGAGCGAATTTTCGCGAGCACGTCGAATGCATTGTGATTTCGCGCGAGGGTTGCAAATAAATGTCACCCGAAGACGGTTGAATTTCTTGCAGCTGCAGCTCGACTCGAGTGCCATTTGATTTTTTTTTCCAAAATTCTGAATACGTCAAGATTTGGTCCGACTGGATTGAGAAAAAATTGACAACGGAGGTGAAAAGAAAATCTTATCGCGGAACAAGCGAGGGGAAATTAAAGAAAAATAATTTCCGAAAATTCAATTTTAGATTTGTTAACTTGGACTTTTTTCAGTTTTATTTCTCATGAGAGAATTACTTCGTTCGGTACATTGCTTTGATGTCAAACTTGAAACAATGTATGGCTTTAGGGGTTGTTTCTATTGCACCGAAGCTTCAGTGATGATTCAGGAGCTTAAATAGGATTTGGGCTATGGGATGAGATGGGATCAGAGTCTATGGGATATGTAATATTTGGTTAATTACAAAATGGCGTCCACTGGTTCTCCTGTCACGGACCGATCGTCAGCCATCTGCGTTTGCATTTGGATTCACGGTTAGGGCTCTGCGTAATTGATTTGTAATTGTGGGTTCGCGCGTGTCAAGTTCTGGAAACTATTCGCGCGTTTCAGCGCGGATGATACATTGTAAAATTTTTATTTTTTATTTCTTCAGGTCACGGTTTTCGAGAATTAAACTCCATTTATGAAAGGGGACCATGGGAGTGGAAGGAAAATATTTTCAAGCTATGACCTAACCGAAACCTGATGTTTCCCTTTTTTGGTTTCAGATTGACACGAGCGACGGTGGTGCACTTTTCAAAATAGAAATGAGTTGAGAAGTGGCTATGACGATGAGAAGTTTATCGGCCGTGGTGGCCGCCATTTTGCTTCAGCTCGCTCAATTTCTAACAGCCACGAACATACCCAGTAAGTATAATTTTGTTCGTCTTCCTTTTAGCGTGTCCTTAGTTCTTTCTAGAAAATAATGGGATTACAAGCCCGAGGGAGCTTCTTGAAAAATTCTAACATCCTCATAGATGATCTCATCATTTTTCTGGGTACTTGCTCGTCCCCTAATGGGTTCTGGTACCTGTCACGGTTCGTCGTTTTTTGGACCAGGTCGCCATTGCACTGAGCTTATACCTGAACCCACCATGTCTGTGTCGCATAACCGTACCCATTAGCCTGAAAATGTGTTACAACCGGATGACCTCGTAAAAATATTTTTCATGTGAAAAACTTTTTTGGAAAAATTTCCAAAAATGCACCGACTACTCCACTTCGTGGTCGTAGAGTAAAATTTAGTTTCTAATGTTTAAGCCCGCGTGTCACGGGTGCTCTAGAGTCCATAGATCCTCACCTACGTTAATAGCTACTGGAGGTATGAGAATTGAGAATTGGCAAGATATGTATCTCCGTAGTATTACAACTAAGCACTGGAAAGCCTAGGGGGTTGTTTCAGGTTGGGTTAGATTAGCATAGATTTTCTAGAGGGTAAAAAAACGGCACAAGTATTGTCACAACGGTGCAAAATGGTAAAATTGACATGAGCGTGTGTTTAAACTTTGTAAACTTTTTTTTTTAAGCGGCGTACACAATCAAGGGTGTTTCATAAAATTCCACCCTTGTTTGCAAAATGTTAGATGCTCAGATTTAGTTTTGCTCATCTGGCTAACGATAACAGCGCCAATTAGCTTTCGCTCCGGGGACAATAATTACCCCGTTAATCGGTTAGGGGTGGCTGCGAGAGTAGGGTGCGTCCACACAGCGACTTCCCACCCCTTTTCCAAATTTATGAGGGTCACTAGGCCCGAAGTGGAATTTCGTCACCTGCGCCCTGTCGAGCAACTTTTTATGTCCCACAAAGGGCTTTATTGCGAAACACTCAGTAACCATCCTTTATACCAGAACTACCCTCTTGTACTATACGTGTGTATGCAGATAGTATAGA
The DNA here is from genome assembly GCA_030142655.1 of Trachelus tabidus. Lineage (NCBI taxonomy): Eukaryota > Metazoa > Arthropoda > Insecta > Hymenoptera > Cephidae > Trachelus > Trachelus tabidus. Next base: position 101,641 of record JARQTI010000189.1, on the reverse strand, counting down.
TGGCAGCACCTTGAACTTCTCATTGTGAATTTGCTGTATCTTGGATAATCAGCTTTCTGCTTGAATTTGATCTCTTTTTTATTACGTGAACAGCTTACACGTTTCGGATATAAAAAAATATTGTATTCTGTTTTGTTTTTTTAATACTATTATAATATGTATGATAAATACGTATTGTATATGTATATGTAATTTTATTTACAAGCGTAATTTTATTAACATTATACGGACATTAGTACAGTCAAGTTAGGTATTTTGCGCAGGGGTTGTAGATAAGGGTTGACTCCTAACGTGGAAGGGTATAATTTTCGAAAGTTCGTCTTGAGCAACTTTTTTTCGACTTCTGGAAAAACTTCGAGGAGTTCGAGCTTTTACTTTCGTTGGGCACAAAAAAGAAATGCGTGTGATGTAAAGATAGCAGTCTGTGACTAGGGAATTGTTTTTGGCACTGTTCTACCGGAGCCGATAAGCTGGCATGGTATTTCGCCGCGTTTGTTTCTGAAGGGCGTGGGGGTGTCGATATTTCGTAGGAGGGTTGGAAAAATTGGGGTAAACTAGGTAAAACTGGCGTTGGATTTCACGGGAGTGCGGGAAATTGCGGGGATTGTCAATTCGACCCTCCTCTTTTTTTTTTTGTGCGACGGACATTGCGACAGTTTAGAGGATGATGGGTAATTTTTGTCTGACCGCCAAACGTTCGTAACGTTGCGAATCCATCAGGATGTTTTCGCCTCTCGCGAATTGTGCGATGCGTAAAAAATTGGTTTTGCAAAAAAAATTGTTGGTTCGTGGAAAAATAATAGCCGTTACTTGCATGTCGGAGACTGCGTATGGACCGAAAGGGATGCTGCGCGACAGATACACACATGAATGTGCGACTTGACACATATTCGACGGCTCAATCGATTCTGCTTTTTTTTTAAACTTTTGCCCATTTCGGATAATTAATTTTTGTTTCAATAATTAACATATTGCACGTCGCTCATTTCTGTAATTTTGTGTAATCATGTAATTCGCAGTGGACATAACCAGCCGTGTCCGGTCTTAAGAGTGATGAATTCATTAACGTCTTCGTTCCTTTCAGCATTCCTTACATCTTCAGAAACTCTTTTCGTAACGTTCCTTGGCATAATTGGGCCTTCAGGCTTCTTTGCACGAATTCACGTAGCTAAGATATATAAGATAACGTTCTTAATCAGACTCTGTCTCTCTCTCTTTTTTTTCTTTATCACTCTGTCAGTCGCCATTACGAATTTCCTTTGACTCGTAAAGTCTCGAAATGTACCTAAATATAAAGGGAACTGATGTGAAGTAATTTTTAAGTTTTTATTATTTCTTTTTGTTCCGTTTCCATTTTTCCACCTTCCCTTTAATTTGCAGAATCATATCCCCCTCCAGATTCGACTTATCAAAACGGAATGGCAGATGGCAAAACGCAAAAAATTCATTTTGCCTTCACCAAGTATTCCTTGCCGTGTAAAACGTGACAGGCAGTGCAATAATCATTAATCCGTATCCGATTAAAATTCTCTCGCCGTTCCCTTCATTACTCGAGCATGAATAGTCTCGTCAAAGAGATTGAAAAACCATCCCTTTGATATTTTCAGTCGTCAAGCCATTTCCCGGACTGGAGGACCTGCCCAGGTCGTTCTGGCACGAGCTCAGCTCACCTTTCACCGAGGTGAGTAAACCGTCGAGTTCACAGAGTTGAGGCAGGGGATGAAGCGTAGAGAAATATAGAATAAAAAATTTTCCTAAGCAAGATTTATATTCCGTCCCTGTGACTGGGTCGTAAATATACCACGTAGAAAAACGCACATCCCCTTCAGCAGCCCTTACCAAGAGCAACCCCCAAAAAAAATGTTAACACTGGCTCGAAGGTCCCGTATGAAGTTCACGTAACGCGTATCCCTTCGCAACCCTTATTTTTGGGGTTGGTCGATTCTACCTTATCACCACCAGCTGATCATCCTCTTATTTTAGGTCTATGAAGAGGAGAGTCTTGCCACCGAAATCGGTGCTACTCCTGAACCTAGACCCTTCTTCGAGGAGGACGACAGCAACATCACGGTCCAGCTCGGTGCTCAGGTACACATGCACTGCCGGGTGCAGCATCTTCAGAAGAGAACGGTGAGTGGAATCTAGTTTCAAGATGATTTCTTTATGCGGTTCCCTCGTTCACGTAATGTCTGTCCATGACGTCGCAACGCCTGGTTCTTGATCAGGTTCTCTTGCTGGACAATGCGGAAGGTCCCAGTCAATTATCCGAAGCTCCGTCCGTACTTTTCTCGGGTACAATTTTTCAAAGTGCTCTGGACATCCGGAGGGTATTTTCGAAGGGTTGCGACGAAAGGCGACGTCCCGGAAAAGTAGATCCAGCGGCGCTGCCAAATTCATCCCTTAGATCCAGGCGGTTGTTAAGCTGAAAATCAAAATTGGTTTCTGTCACTTTCACGACGGATAATTTGGAATTTGCGATAACATCGACAATCCCCTTAGGACATCCGGATAATTGTATAGAAATACAGAATTAGGGCTGGAGAGGATTAAGAAATAGAGATTAGGAATACTGATGATTTTTTTTAGGGTTAGGATTGATGTTTTTGAGTCCTTGTCAAATTTTGGATTTCATCAAACCGTTTTTTCTCGAAAGTGAGACTTTTTCTGTATACATGACCACGGGAAGTAAAGTCTTAAGGGATTTTACGGGGTGGGCTACTGACACGTGAGTCCACCCTTATTTTTGGAACCTTTGGTCAATTTTTTGTTTCTTCCACTTTTTTTTTACTTTTGTATTCTCGTATAACTGTAACGCCCCTACGTTCCTTGGAATAAAAATGGCGATTTATTCGCTCGACTTACTTCCCTTAAGAGTCTCTGTGTGTCTCGAGCGATATCATTCCTTTGTATGGATACACTGGGTATAAATAATAGCAGCTACTACGCAAGCACTGCTGATGTATGAATTCGAGATGTCGCTATATCTATATATGTCTGTATCTATGAAAAATATCATAAAGTATCAAACTGATTCGATTTTTTTTTACAAACAGAGCAAAACGAGTTATGCTCTAAGCGTGTTTGAAAATATAAAAAAAATTGATAAAATAGTGGGGAGACAATATTATTAGATATTTGACATTCTGCGGCAAAGAGATTTTGAATCCGTCCCGAATATTATCGAGACTGAAATCTGTTTCTGAATCGTGATTTGACATTCATAGAAACTTAATTCTGCGGCGAGGGTGGGCTTGTCGGTATGAATAGATACGTACTACGTTCCATCCCTTTCCTCAATGTATACATATATATATATATATATATATATATATATATATATATATATACGAGCACGGTTATCTCTCGTAATTTTCACCCTTCCTTCTTCTTCTTCGAGAAAACTCGCGAGCCCCATTTTGTTTCTTCCGTAACCGCAGATCCTGTCCTTCTTTTTTTTTTACCGGAAGAATTTCTTTCCTTTCCCATCCCTTTGCTCCATCCTTGGCGAATTCAACCCTCCCTCGTCTCTCAGGACTCGTCCCATACCTTTCTTTTTTCCGTCCCTCCTTTCTCTTTATTCTCCCAAAGGAAATTCCCGGAATTCCTCGTGAATATTTTCCTCTTAATTTCGTGGCTTCATCGCTTTATCACTTTATCACGCGACGCTTTACCCTCACCACGTATGACGACACGGTACTACCCCCAGAGACGTTATCGTGGCGGCTCTTACCGTTTTCCCTTAATTAAAGCGTCCCGCGGAGACGATTTCTCGGAACCGTCGCGACGTCTGCTTTCGTGCGTTCTCGACCCCCCACCATCCCCGTGTTACTGGTATCCGAAGCGTTACTCTCCTTCGGGACCAGATCGGGAAATTGCTAAGCGGACTCGAACGCTTTCATCCCTTATTATTTTGTGAAAAATTTAAGAAAAATTTTTTTAACCTCATTACTCTCGCTAACGTGATTTTACGGGGATAAAAGAATTTTTTTACAACCCCTAAAAATCACTCCCACCCCCCTACATACCCATCCCTTATTCCTAACGAATTTGCTTTATTGCCACGTGCCGACTCCGCTACGCAATATTTTTCTGACTTAAAAGTGGTGCTCGAATTTTTTGTTTTCATCCCTTATTTTCTAGTTACTCTACAGCCCTGTAATTTTTGCGTTTCATCTCCCTCGGCTATGGACTCTTTATCGTCGGGGATCAAAGCAATCAGGTACAATCGTTATTTCGCATGGCTTTTCATTGTTATTGTATTCCCTCGAACGAAGCTCAAAGGTGTTTCCTTGCTTCTTGTTCGTTTTAATTTTACAGTGGCTGGGTCGGATGCTGGGTGGACGGTAAATTTCTCTTTGGAAAACTGGTAGGGATGGCGAACTCTCGTATTTTTATCGTGTGAAAATATCGTCCACTGCGGGCGTTACGTTTCCCATAGTATTTCTATCGCAAGGGTTAATAAACTTTATCGTTGACAGCTAAGATCGCCTGGTGCATCTTGAGGCAAGGATGCATATAAGATGAGGGTAGGTGGAAGGTAAATTCTTGGTCGTACCTTTTACCATGTGACTTATGGCTCCGATACTACTGCAATTATTCAGATTTATCGGGAACATTATCTGGATGATTTATAAAATTTTATATCAAAAATCTTAAGCAGTACAACGTCACGATATATGTGGGCAATGGTTACGCAGACGAAATTTTATCAGTTCGATTTGACAGTTGTCGGGCGATCGTTATTTTTCATATTGATCTGTTATGTCGTTGTGTTAACATTCATTTGCGAGCTTTAAGTAAATTTTATGAGGACTTTTTTTTTACAATTTTCTAGTTTTTCTTGTTTACTTTCTTTTCTCTGATTTAGAATTTATAACGATCCCTGTGTGTTTAATATATTTGTCACACGTCTGATTTATTGATTCGTTAGGCTGCCGTCGCAAATCACGAAATCCTCGATGTTTTTGATGTTTTCCCAATCGTCGGCGATGTTCGAAAATTTCACTCGAATCGATATGGCGCGATTGGTGCCTCCGGGCTTGGCGTTACGGTAGGATTTCGTAACGAGAGAATATAAGGGAGAAGGAGGGAAATCTATGTAAAAAAAAAGTATGGACGACGAAGAGGAAACTAGTGAGAGAGAATTTTTCGAATAATATTCATATTTTTGTGTTCTCCGCGAGTTTACTCTTCCCACCGTATTCCACGTTTTGCATATCTCTTATCACCGAGAGACATTTCGATATTTGCATAAATCTAGGGAGTTTCGTTAAGGACGATCCATCTTTTGTTTTTCTTTCTTTTTTTTTTTCGGGGGAATTTCCAAAACGTCACATTTCTCCTTGGTAACTTTTACTGAAGTTCTTTTTTCCCCCAATGTCCTTATTTTTTGTCTGTCGTATCAAAAAAAAAATAATTAACCCACTCATAATATAAATTCTTCTTAGTCGTTAGTTACAATAGCGATCAAGGATAAGTATACTAAAGTTTGGATAATTTCAAAAAGAGACAGTCACTAATAGTAACTTGAGGCCGATTACGAAAGTTATTACAGGGGTAGTTTTTCTTCGTGGAACAACATTTAATTGGCTGGCAATTAATTCATGCTAATAGATGTTTCTGTCTTAATTACCCCCTTTCCGAAACTCTTAAATATTTCAACAAGTAAACACGTGTAATACAAATTTTTATACGATCCTCAAATTTACCGAAATTTTCGACATAACCTTAAAATCGCCCATAACCTCCAAGGCAAAACGTTTAATGCCACATACTGGCAACCACCATTGGTTTTCATGAAATATAACAGAAAGGGCAGCATCGTGTGCCACGTGGCACAGTTGATTGTAGGATATAAAGTTCGTAGGTCCTATGGGAAATGGTTATAATTTAATTACGTCACGGTTGGAGGGGTCAGGTGACATTATGACTTCGGGGTTACCTTCGAATAATTTACCGAGGTCGCCCGACCTTTCTTTTTTTTTCAGGGGATGAGAATCTGTAAGTGTAAAAGCGCCAATAGGACGTTCGGAATAATAAGGGTGGTTTTGCAGATTAGACGTAACATTAATGCCGAAAGGTGAAGGGGTCAGCGGGGTTAATTCGTAAAAATTTCATGAACGATTGAATGTCCTGGAATGCCGATATTGATTAAATTATCGATATAATCAGAGCACGGGGATTAATCAAGAATGAAACTTTTATCTCTCGCACGACTCTTTCCGTTTTCCGGAGGGGCTGTTATTTGCAGAGCTGAATTACGTTTCCCCGGGCATCGCGTGGTTACTCTGGGAAATATAAGGTTTTGGGGAGTTGGAAAAAGTTTTGGGTTTGGATCGTTCGGGGGTCGCGCAGTTACTTTGATAAGAGGGAGACGATCTTGTTATTTGAGGATAATACTCTCGGCTCAAGGGTAGTCCTCGGAAAACGTAATCTTTGCCTTAATATTTTTCAAGCTTGTTCTTAAGCTTTTTTTCATCCTTTTTTCTTTTTCTCTTTTCAACTAATTTAAAAACGTACGTCAATACATTACTCTCGTGGCAGTCGGTGGCTTGCAATTTTTCTGATACAACTCAATTTCACCTTTGACTCCTGTATTGGATATCCAGATGGCGTAACGATACCCAATTGACCTTTCCACCCTCTATGCTCTATATCATACCATCCCCTTTTTTTGTCTCCGAGAAATCGCCCTGCTGGAACCGTCCAGATTTCTTTAAAAGATCTTTTCTTCCCTCCTTCCTCTATTTCACCCTTCACCCATCACCCCCTCTCTCTCTCTGAACTTTTCCATTTCTCTTCGAATGACCGTCCATTCACGAAATTTCATATCCGATGGAACAGCTACAAAACAAAGAATCCTTAAGGACCACTGTTACATGCAGTCAAAGGGGTCATATGTCAAAATATTACCCAAATTTTTTTACCCTCCCTCCTCCCTGCCAATAGCCAAAAACTTATCACTCACCCTGCCCCATACTACTATTCAAAAGTGATACGTTTCGTTTGAGCTGTACAGTCGCCACGAAAAATGTTTAGCTTATCCTTCTTTTTTTCAATCCGCCCCCCTGGGTATATTTTTTTTTTAATTGTCTCTAGCTCATTTTCGGGCTCACCATTTTGACGTTAATTGCACGTTACACCGTATTACGCAATTGTAACTGATGAAATTGTCCCCGTGCAATCTCAACGCGATCAATGCCTACCGCATTCCGTACTGAAATGTTTAGTTAGGTACGCGCATGTACACAAGTGCGAGTATCGCAGTTGAGCTGACATCGTAAATGTTGAAAAGCGTCGCACTAACGTCGGCAAACGCACGTAGTCGAAGCACACGCGAATGTTTATTGTCGGGAACGGAACTGCCGTGTGCTTTTTAAGTAGCGCAGGCTTGGAATATATTTTTTATTTTTATTTATTCTCTGGTATCTACGAACGCACGGTGACACGGGTACTTTATTTGGAAATTAAAAAAAATTACCTTTATACTTGGTGCTCAGTATTTTTCTGTGGTATATCTCCATTATGCTCTTAGATCATTACATGCTGGGATTTGACATTAACATTTTTTATTTCCTAGAGAAAAAAATTTAACACTGGTCGAGGCTCTTTCGCCCTTTGGTCTTTGGATTTGGCTTTTTGGTAAAATTTTTATTTGGCTCTCGCTTTTTTTTAATCGTGATTTCAATCACATTCGGGTTCAGCTGTTATCCTGGTTTCTTTAGGGTACTTTCGGTTTTTTTTTATTTGAAAGATTTTTTTTACTTTTCACAGTATCCCAACGTTGATCATGCTTGGATGATTTTTTTTTTTTTTCGTGATCCAATGTGGTTTGATCATTATTTGTCTACTGTTTGGATCATGTGCCGGAGTCATTTGTAAAAGTTGTCATTATCGTAGTGGTAGTGGAGGGAGATAAAAAATATCCTTTCACGGGATCACGATGGAAGTATCCATTCGTATGTCAGCGGCCATTGACGTGGGGAAATTGATTTCTTCCTTTGGGAAAATTTATCCTGGGGGATTCTATCGTTAACCGGATATTCAATGGCTAATGGTCTGATTTTGTATATGTCGGTTGAAATACAGGCGAAGTTAAGATATTTTGACTGAGTGACTGAGCTACGCGAAAATATTTTCATTCTTCTTTAAGATGATCGTGAGATTTTTTTTGTATCCCCTTTCGATATCTTGCATTAACTTGAAGATAAGGTTTATCGAGCATCTATCGGATATATATATATGTATGACAAGCTTGAATATTCCTATAAGAAAATTGATACCTTCCAAAGTGTATCACGTCATTTTTTATTCCTTCCCTATACTCTTCTGATCACCCTTTCAGAATATCGATCTTTACCGATTATCGGAGAGTATCGAATAGCACTTTGGGATAGGAACGAAGCTTGATTGATTATTACTGGAATATCGATTGGAGCGGAATAAGTATTTTTCGAATATTTATATGGAGTGGTACGAATGAAAAAAAAATTTTTTGATACATTATTGGGGTCGATTCTCAGTGAAAAAAACGTGTGATGTTTTTGACTTTTGGATGTCACGTGACGTCGGTTTGTAATAACAGGAGAGAAAAAGGTTGTTGCGGAAGGATGAGGAAATATTGCCAGGCTGTAAATAATACCGAGGGAACCAAAGAGACGAGGAAGAGCGGGAGGGGGTGAGCGAGAGAGAAAGAGAGAGAAAATATGGAAAGAGAAAAAGGCGAAACAATCTAGTGGTTCGGACAGGACTCTGGGTTCTAGTGATTTACTTTATGGGAAAATTATACCGTGGACGAGATTGGTAGCACTGATATTACGTAAACGCAGAACGAGTAAAATTGTTAGAAACCGATCGTTGCGAGATCGCATCCCCCCGGAGGGAGTTGACAGATTTTTTTTTTCAAAATTGCAAGACAAAAAAGTTGCCTATCGCATTAACGCCCATTGATCATTTGGTTTCGATTTTTCGTTCGTACTGTTTCGTTTGCGTCACACGTAATATATTAGTCGAATTACGATACAGGGGGAGTGGTTTTTTGTTGTCTTCCTGATTATCCCAAGAGACGCGGATCGTTATTTATGAATATTATTGGTTTCCGCGAAATTGGCTTTTTCCGCGTGGGAAAAAGGAAAGAGCAGCCCATAATACTCGGGATATCTCTCGTGTTACGTTTTCACAAATTTTCCGACAAAAACCCAGTTTCTAGAATTTACTCTGTCCCAGAAAAGGGGGCGAGGGGTAGTTCGCGCATGATCTTAAGACAGATATTAATTCCCACTGGTTCACTTATACCTAGAAATTTTTAGTGCACAGTGTATGCAAACGATAAATCAAAATCGTGTTCAAAATTGTTCTAGCGATTTTAGTCATTTTTAAAGAAAAATTCTATCGCCTTAATTCTGTTCCCGATCATTTAATTCCTCGTACCCTACGTCACGTATTGGTCAGCAACAAATTGATTGGCTACACGAAAGTCTCATTTCGCATCACCAGACGGTCACTTTTCGTACTACTTGGTTCAACTAAATTCTTCTCAATTTATGGCCACTATTCGCCTAATCCTATTATCTCCCCCTTTATTTCCCATTCGTAGTTCGGAGGTACGCGCGTACCATTGTAGTTCGTCAATAAGATTCGAGAGCTAATTAAAGTTCTGTAGAAAACCAGAGCCGTGAGTTCCTCTCTCATTTTCTCACTCTATCTCCAGGGAACGTAGAACTGTTCCGGTTCGCGTTCCGGCTTCCATGTACCATCCACATGTAGTACGAGGATCGATACGGAACTTGACTATATCCACTTTGGTATGTACTTTGCAGAACACTTCCAGTGCATTCGGTAAGCGTCACCCCTGTCTTTTTTAATTACAAAAAAAAAGTTGACAGGTCATTTTTTTCTTTGAATGATTTTTCAAAAACGCATCAGTGCCCTTTGACGCGTGGAACTACCCTAAAGGTAATATTGGCTTTGGGTGGATATAAAAAAAATGGGTTGATTACGGTCGGTGACTTTTTGACAAAATCAAAAAATATTGTCAAAAATATTATATCCAGCCGTAACTTCGGGAATGATATATCAGAGCTTTTGTATGTCTCTCTTGATCTCTTGATATTATTCTCTTGAAAGCGGACGGGCATTCACTGGTTATCAGTATCAGTCGGAACAAGGTGTTGCAGTCGTACGTCTAGGGGCACGTCGGGCGTTTCGTCGATTTCGCATTTTAAAGTGCTGATCCAAAGTCGACGATTTATCTCGGGCGTCGTTGCAACGGGCAAACATTATTACATTGAAGTTACATGACCTCCCAGTTGATATTTTGCCAAAAGAAATTTTTTGTATCGCGAGTGTGTGCCATAGCGGTTTTTAGGAAGACTCTTAATTTTGGGAATAACGATATAACGCGCGGCCGGGTCACAGACGTTGACCCGTGATATTAGGGGATGATGAAGAAATTGTTATTTTCAACCCCTTTCTGGGGAGGGGGAGGCAAAATTTTGCCTTGCGAATATTTTTTGCAATATCAGATTTTTAAGGGTAGCACTTTCTCGCGGCTTGGCGTGAGAAAAATCGTGAGGGAGGTTTGAGGGGAGGGACGAATGGGGTCTCTACGTGTCAGGAGGGATGGCTCGAGTATGGGGTCTGGATGATAAGGGTTGCATATCAAAGACCTCCTATAGTGGATGGTGTGTTAGAAATCTCTACCCTTATACCTAGTTACTTTCGTATTCCGCTCCTGTGCGGTATTACAAAAGCGAACCGTAAGCTAACACAATTTCAAACCAGAGAATCTGTCAACATTCATTAAACAAAGACGTAATATGCCTGTCGGGCATTTTTTTATTTTCACGTAAGGGATGGCCAAGAAAAGGTTCGTCGAACAGTCTTGGATCACGATGTTGTTTATTTGGGTTTCAAACAAAGCTAGTGGGTTTTGGGAGACGAAAGAGAAATTTATAGAATCAATTTTGTACGAGGGTGTCTGACCTTTTTTTTTATCACTGACGAGATTTTCGAGATAAGGGCTATTTTCAATTGTTACAGCTTCAAAATCAAGTTCCGCAATTATTGTTCGTATTAAAAGTAACGATAGACGATACGAATCGCGATAATAATTTGGATGCTCGAGAATAAATTTATAAATAATTTTCTCCTAATCTACCATCTTTTTAATTAATATTCAAGCAAAAGATTCATAATAATTTATCTCGATAATTAGCACGTGCATCGACAAACGTGAATTTGCACGTGAAATATTGTACAACGTCAGCCCTGACTTCGCCACCCCTCTTTTCCTGGTGTTAGAGGCGTGGCGCCAGGATTTTAAGGGTTGGTCTTGTTGAAATTCATGTAGGTTACCCCAAGGATGCTTTCTGGTAAGCCTACGCTAAATGACTCTGTGTAAACTAAGCTCAGAGTCCACACCGGTTCCTTAACCCTTGCTTACCATATCAACCCTTAAACGCTCACCCCCCTATACACTTCGTAATATGTATATGACGTCATACACCTACCACAACCCATACGACACCTACAACTACCAACAGTCACATAGTCAATGCCTGATGTCGCTTTGCCATCTCACCTTCGCGTTTACTACCCCTAAGTTCACCCTTACGAAATCAGCGTTTCACACATGTAGCATAACAGGCGCGCCCGCCCTCTCTCACGCTTGAAAATTCATTCGCGGCAGTAATTACGGCAACAGGTATTAGGCGAGTTTTATTTCCTCACTACGAAGCTTTCCATACGTTAGCCCAGCCGCGTCTGGCACGCGTTTAGAAAGCCACCCCTAATACACGGGGGTCGGGCATCCCTTACGGCGGCTGGAATCCGTTTCCCGGATGTTTCAACCCTTGAATGGGTTTTAGTTGTCTGGGGTTCGCATACGCATATTCCCTGTACAGTTAACATTCATTTCTAAGGGATGATAATTATTTCCTACCCACACTGATTCACCCTTGCGAGCTTTTTCATCCTCCTCCCTCCCCCCACCCTAGAGAGGGTGTATACATTTTTTTCAATTACACATTCATACAAAGTTTACGTACATTTACCTGCCTCATGATTCAAATCCTATTTGAATTCGACGCCGTGCGTCGTTTCTTCATTCGGCTCTTGTTTCCCGACTAAGGTCTCGGCCAAACAATTCGCACTGGGTTTCATTAAGGTTTGGGATCTGTATGGCTATCTACGCCCCGTTGCCCTCGACTCTGCTAATATTGTGTTACATTTGGACGTGGCCATTGCCATAATTAATTCTCACCTATGTACTCACACTGGCGTACATTAACAGGAAAAGGGTTATACAGATGCACGTATGACCTCATGGCCGACCGTTATTTGCTGTCCGAGTTATATTAATTTTGGAACTGTCATGACTCGACTGTGCTGCGAAATAATAAAGGATACATTTATTGCTGATGGCAGTGTCGAAAGTTGAGGTTTCGTTAGGTTGAGAAAAAAATATTCGTTTCTTTTCTTTTTTTTAAGAATTAATTTGTTAGGGGAGAGATTCCGGTTGATTGGAATAAAATTTGACGTTTGACGGGAGAGTGTAGGAGGGGAGTTCCGGATCCCGACTGGTCTGGGTATCCGGTGTAAAATTGAACTGTGGTTTTTGAAAGGCGCGCTAAACTACCTTCTGCCCGCCCCTCCGTCGCCTCCTTAAGAAATTGGTGGGTCCAGATGAATTGGGGTGGCTCGGATACAGGGGTTGAAAAATTCTGACGAGATAAGGAGTCGAAATCGGAGGAACGATGTTAATGTCGGGGGTGTCGCCGTGTCGGGCAGATGCTGGGAATGGTATAAATGTCGGCCACTCGACACGACTCGAAATTAGATTTAGCAATTTCAATAACGACAGTTTGTTCTCCCACTGCTTGTTTTTCATTTTTCCCCCCTTTTGTCTTTTTATTCATTTTATCTTTTTTGTCTGTTTTTTTTTTCGTCGCCTTTTACTTTTTCTTTTGCTTTAACGCTTCTCATCCACTTTCTATTCGATGCTATCTTTATCTTGCTTTCTTTTTCGTTTTTTCTTTCTTTTTCTACATTTTACGAGCCACGACTGTAAAGACTTTACGAGCCGTCATTATTCCCGCTAACGATTTCACGAGCGCTCGTCATTCTCTCTTTTATTTTCTCCACTCACCCTTCTGTCTTTGTGTGAAATGAAATGTTCCAAATGTAAATAAGGCTTAGGGATGAGATCGCGTAACCTCTGTTTCGTACCCCTTTTCAAGGGATGCAAACTTTTGGTACCTTCGTTACTTACGTTAGATATTGAGTAACCTTTTTATTTTTAGTTTTGGTTCAAAATACCCGAAGAATGATAGTGGCGCGCTTATCGTTGGAAGTGATAAAAATTGAATGTCAAATTTTTAGTATATCTAAAGCTAGCCAAAGAAGGTTTATGTAATCAAAAGTTCCGAATCTTGTTCGTGAAGTCGTACGGTGTCTCCATCTGTTGAGAAAAATCGGCAGAGGAAGAGACAATATCTACGTACGTCACGTTCTTAAGAAAATCTCTTGAGGGAACAAAATAAAGCTAAAGTTTGATTATGAGAAATAAAATAGCTGACCCAGTACGGGTTTGGAATAACTTAATTTAGACCATGGAGAATTATTCTAGTTCCTAGTTTCGAAAATCTAATGTCAGCGTTAAATTAGTTTCTAGATCATGTTTTTTAGTTGCGAGCACCTACGGTAGTCTGAAGTTGGCTGTTGTTTTTTTTTTGTGTAACCGTCTTGGTTATTATACGCTTTTAATTATTGCGGAAACAGTAATTAGCTTATCGATGCGCCTGAAATGTTTGGGCAAGGACTTCCGTTATGCAGATAAGGCAAGTTGGTACGTCAGAATGAGGGATTTACTTGGAAATCGCTTTTGTAGCTTACTTCGCTAAAAGCGCTTGAACGTATTTCTGTGTATTCCGGATGAGCTATTAGGAAGCATTCGGGCCTGAAGTGAAACTAAATGGGCGAATCCGGCATTTGCGAATGCTCGGCGGGATTATTCGAATTGCCGGGTGGGACAGAGTCGTTGCTTTCTGAATTGCCTATGGAAGTCGGGGACGATTCACGGTCAATATTATACATATTAATTTCGATACGATGGGCCGGAACGTAATTAAGAATAAAATTTGTTTTTATATTTACCATTTACTTGATCTTCATTAAATTGTCAGGGAGGAGGAACAAATATTTGAAGGAAAACATTGAATAGCGTAATTATGAAAAATAATGAAAAATATGTTACGCAAGACATTCTCTCTTTATTATTCCCTTAAGAATCATATTTTCAATTAGCGTGACGAGTCAGTCACAATACATTAATGATAAAAGTATTTGCAGTCCGCGTAATGAAACGTTGCTTGAATCGCATCGTCAATCCAGCTTCTTTATCGCTGTGGCATTTTTCCTCGTGATTTTACTTTATACTCTTCATATTACAAAGCCGCAGTAAAGGAGAGCGTGTACAAAAATTTAACTCGGTCGGTAAAGAAGATGGTAACGACAGCATAAAATGTGCCTCGAGCTTTTTTTCTTCCTAAACACTAACAACATCCCCTTCGTGATAAGCACACTAGTGTATCTTCAGGATACAACATTTTTTGTTCAATCTTTTGTAACATTATAACATAATCATAACAGAAAAGAAAACGAGGCACAAAGAGCGGATAAAAAATTACACAAATTTGTAAATCTTCGACGAAATTTCCGCTACTCCCACGGAAGTAATGATTATATATTTTTAATATTTTTATTCTCATCCTAGCCTTTATTTCTGACTGTTTACCTAACCTCAAAAGAAGTGCGATTATTCCCTCAGTCCCGCGGGAACCAGGTACAGTCTATGAAAAAACGTAAAGTCGCTTGAGGGAGAAACCCACAATAAATCCCATCCGAAGCTCATCCCAGCTTTCTCCATTTTTATTTGCCATCCTCACTCTATTTTTTTCTCAATGGCCGCCAGTAATTTATGACCACCACGGAGGTAGCTTAACAATTTTCGATTTTAGCGAACACGTATCCATCTCTGATGTCCCACACTCGTGCGGAGTTCCATGGTCTTATACATTTTTTGATCTAGCTCTTCGCGTACGAAACCTTAATTTTTTTTCATGGGGCGCAGGTGTTATTTATATACACGGCCTTACCAATTCATCTACAAGGGGTTGTTTCTTACGAGTGACTGAAGCCCTACCGAGACTACGTTCTTGGGCATCCCTATGTACCGGGAGGGTTGTTTGACTGAGTAACGCCCATAGAAAAAAACGGGAGCGAGTAGCTGGATTCAAGGGTAGAGGCATTCGGGGTGGATGCTTTGGTCTGGGTTAGAGGGTGAATTGGGACTTGTTTGGATTCCTTGGAAGTGGTACCTTTTATACGTATAGAGTGCCCGGGTGAATTCTCGGTCCTTGTATTAGAATGGGAACAGGTTTTTTTTTTTATGTCACGGAAGACAATTTACTAGGGACAGGCTTCATGGAGAATCTTTCTAAACAAATATTTTCATGGTTTTGACTTTATTCTCTACTGCTGCGACACGCTTGGCGCGCGACAAAAGACAGTAGTGCTTTGAACAAATATAATTTCATACTTTATGTCTATTTTGGAAAAATATAATTTACGTATCGAGCAACCAATTTATACAAGCTTTTTTATAAAAACCAACGAAATATTTAATCAGTCAGTTCTTTCACAAATCAGTTAGTTTTCAAACGTAACGAAGCAACACCGCATTACTTGTAAATCAGATACGATTTGCAAGGACAGAATTATTCCCTCTCTAAACCGATCTGCTTCTTTTGGAACACAACAATAATTTTCAAAATCAATCACTTTATTTGAAAATCGCAATTAATTTCTGATTTAAATTCTATCCATGAATAATTAACATTTCGGTTTCTCTAATGATGATTACATCACTTTTTTAGAAGAAGATCTCACGCTGCTTGGCATGATTTCCGAGATGTGTCGGTGGAAGAAAGAAAGAAAAAAAAAAAGAGAAAACTGTTATTCTCGAGAAAAGCGTCGCGCGAATCTTACAGCTTTTCTTAATGATCTCGTGAAAGCTTCGAAGAATCCAAGCAAACTAGTAGTTTGTGATCTTCGATTAAGATACCTTCCGAGGGTGACTGACACCCCTGCGATATTAATTCTGAAGAGTGATAGACGACTGTCCTACGTGGTGTAGGTGAAAAATCGATTTCGTTCTTGGATCATCATGCCAGCTTGACTTGCTATATATGTCGTTGCGTGATCTCTGGTTTTATTCTGATTGTCTTACTTTTTTTCTACACACACACACACACACACACAGACAGACTCAAAGAAGACACACATACAGACAGACTCAAAGACACCCATACAGACAGTCTCTTGATATGATCAGGACGTGTCAGAGAACTTTTTAAGAGGAACAAGGCTTGTTAAGATGAAGTAAGAAATGGAGTCAATTGGATGCTCATTCGATTATAGCTGAAAGCGTCGCGACGCCCTGGAAACGAAAGATGTCGTCCACCCAATGGCTTTACCTTAATTCAAGTTAGCGAGCTTTCATTTGCACGTGGCGACGACTCGCTACGCCTTTCCTTTTGCCCATCTAGCCCGTACACTGCCGTATATATATGTATATATTCATTCTCCTATTTGAACTCCTTTTACCTTATTCTCGCCTTCTTCCATTCTCTCCTTTATATTCGTTCTGTCGCTTGCTATCGCCAGATCCGTAACTTGGATGATCGCCAGTTAATGGAATCTTGAGGACACTTGACTCTGCTGCATCAATGTATTCCGAGTCTGCGATATCATATACCATGAGATCCCAAAGAATTGTTGGGTGACTTGTGGATTCCTGTGGGATCAAAAGAAGAAGATCAGTAGGTTATACGGCGAGACAACTGCTCCGGGTGAAATCCCTTGTTTGTTCTGAAAACTGTGGATCAAAGTAACGTTACCGGAAAAGTCACTGTTGGATATCGCGATAAGAACTTTCAGGATACGAAGTTTCTATTTAGATAACAGAGAGGTAGTAAGGCGGGTTCTGAATTTGAATTTAGTCTTGTTTTAGATGTCGAAAGGAGAAAGTAATGATAGTAATACAGTAAGGATAGTTCTGGGTACAGATTCCTGCACCGACATTTACCGACATTTTGAGATTCTTCGTTGTAATCGCCGAATCTTGAAATCTTCGAAGAAGGAAAGGGTCTGAGAGAAGATGACGGATCTATTCGGATAATCCTGACTCGTTACGCCCAGCATTACCCAATCCTGCTCATAAGTTATTGAAAAGGGCTACAAAATTCTAAAATTATTCTTATTCCAAAATTGTTTTTCATCGATAACCAGACATTTAACAACCTTTTTGCGGGAAGGATTATTCAGCCTAGCGAATGAGTCAGGTTATGCGAAACTGTGTAATGACAGTTTTTTCAACTGCCAACTTTGCATTTATCTCACTGCCAACTTTGCAATTTTCCAACTACCAGCTTACGCTCCCCGTCTCTCTTCCTTTCTCAAAAAAAAGCAGGTCACGGCTATTAAAAGGGCATTTATGGTGCACAACACAGATTAAAGGAAATGGCGCGCTATAAGATGTCACGCGAAAGGGCCACTGGCCTGGGAGGGGATCTTGAACGATTTAGCACGGACACGAACCGCCGAAGGTTTTCGAAGATCTAGGAAGCTTCTAGAAGTGTCTGGAAGATTTTTCATGGTCCGTAATTCTTATAGTCAAGAGTAAAATTGATGGAATCGAAAGTAAAATTCATAGAATCAGACAAAAACTCTAGGAATCAGGGGATTCGACGACGTTAATTTAGCATGGACATAAACCTATGAAGGTTCTCGAAGTATCGGTAAATGTCGGTGCTCGAATCTTTGTCCAGAATCCCCCTTGGTATACTACTAATGATTAGACGTGGATTTCATTATTGTTGAAGGATCTTACAGCATCCTGAAGGATCATTCAGAAATTTGATATGTATCGCGAATTTGGAGACTGCCAAGATATTTTTTTACGATTTGGAAGGTTGACGATGATTTTTGGAAGAATAGGAAAAGCACAGGGTGACTTTACCAGGATTCAAGGATTCAGATAGATATACAATCAGACCTCTGTAGAGGTGGTCCAGGGATTCTGGGTGGATGTAATATTGGGTAGGGATTATTCTAGCCGACAATGCTTCGCGGAAGATTAATGTTTCCCTAATTGTGCCATTCGATTGAATCCGAAGTAAACCCCATTCGATTTGCTCGTCTCTAAACGTAACTAATGGATTTTTGGACGTGTTCTGAAATCTATGTATTTCTTCGAAAATCGTATCTTCATCTTGAGAGGGGATTAAGGGACGAAGATTCAAGAGGTTAGGATAACAGGTTAACAGTTGGAATATTTTTACTGCTTTCATTATTACTTATTCTTTCACGGAGATGAAAGTTTCCTAGCTTCCTTGTTAAAGATTTGACGAAATTTTTCAATGGCGCAAGATTTGGTTTTGTTATCATATCAAACGTCGAAAATGTTATTCAACCATTTTGGTCTTCTTTTCAAGAACCTCTGTCGTTCAGTTACCTTTTTCTCCAGGGGACGAATACCAACCCCTTAGTTTCTCCCAAGGTACTCTTTTTGTTACGTCAATATTTCATATTGTTTATCCTAGAAAGTTTTCTGCCCTTCCCTCCAACACTTTTGACTATGTGAATAAATCATACGTCTTGATAAACGACCCCCATATCAGTTAGCTACTTTTACTTGGCACCTTTTTTATATGTATTTCAATTTTCTCCAAATGTTAACGAATAATTTCTCGCTAGATTCAAACCCCTATATTTTTTACTTGATAATCTTAAAAAATCACCCTCATTGGGAGACATTCTCATGGAGTTCCTAAATGGTAAATTCGATTACATTTCTTACTGCAGTTTGATCTGTAAGAAATTTTTTTTTCTTTTCTACCATTTCCGAATCTCGTTACACGCAAATATATCTGCGGCCTTCAGATGATTTCAAATGTAAAATGGATTCCGAACACAGCGGAAACAAGCGTCACGTTCATTTCGACGATCATCGTCGAGCTTTCTTATACTTTGAAATCTCTAGAGACGCATTAAGTATCATCTTCGTGGAGATGCTTATGGGTCCACGAGTTCCCCGATGTCTAACAAAGACTTGTCGTAACGATTAATCCAATCTAACCCTTGGTGTCTTAAAGTTTCCTCTCAAATGTTTTCCAACATTTATCCAATTATCCAAGACCAGTTGACTATCCCTTTATGGGTATTCAATTCGATTGGTTTCCTTTTTTTTTGTTCCAAGAAATTTTTGATATGAAGTCACAGTGACTTCAAATGCTTGAATTTTTTTTTCCTTGGATCCAACCAGTATCTAACTTTTTCTTTTTTTTATTTTCAATTCTTTTTTTTCCTTTCATTTTAAACCTCCTTTCTTCTAGTCTCCTCTTCCACCGGTTTTGTTCCTTTTTATGTCGACCCTCAACGCGGATACCCTCTAACTAATATATTTCCCACCAGCTAGCCGAAAAACTACATCACGTCCGGTTTCTGTTTACGGTGTCGGCCATACTTCACCGGCTTGCGTTTCTCCCAGTCGCTCTTGAAAACTTTTCCGGCAGAATTCTTCCGTGCAGTCTTGCAAGAGCTTTGGAAGCCCTTTGTCGTGACCCGAGTGCTTGGGCTTTAAAGCAGGAAATACTTTGGAACAGGTATATCCGATGGCGATTTTTTATGACGAAAGCTTGTTTTATGAAAGGAGTACGTATATGATGGATTCTCTATAATATAATATTTTTTAGTTTTTTATGCGAATTTCATAGGATATTTTTTAAAATTTTTTTTTCCGAATGTTTGTAAAACAGACAATATCTCGAGAGTTCACGTTTTTACATTTTTCAAGCTGATTACCGTTGCGATTCCCAATGCTGAGCTTTAAACCCGCTCAAGGGAGAAATTTACACTGGCACGTGCCACCTCTTTACCCTTCCTTTTCGCAAGCTTTACGATCTCTGGGATTTCATCTCTTGAAATGGGTCAAGGGACACTTTTTTCGGTAGAAAAGTATTTTCAAACTTTTAGTCAATTCTTTTCGAAGCTCGAAACATCGAAATACAACATACGTGAAAATATTCTCGGTGTGAAAGTCCGATGTGAGTTTCAAAAAAAAATCCTTTTCCCCTTTCTTGATTCCAATCAATCCGCGAAGAGCGACTCGTTTTCAGCCTCGATGAACATGTCAGGAGAGAATTCGATGTGGCAGCCAAGTTTACTAATTGTTGTCGATTCGTGAGTGCGAAACGTTTCCGGCAGATGGACGCAATCTCATCCGCGGCTAGTTTCATGGGATTCTGTGTAATTGCATTTGAACGTTAAGTCCACTCGGCCGTTGGATGAAAGTCAATTGCGGCTTTCGTGGGATTTTGTCGAGTTTCGCGTAAACCGTAGCAGCCGGTTTTGGTATCTGACTTTAAACAGCGGAACTAGCGTCCGATCGCGAGAGGCTGACATTTTGTTATTCGCGTGCACACATATCACGACGATAACTTTCGATGGGTTTTGGCAAAAATGATTTGGGCCACACTCGCAGGGCGTTCGGTGGGCCGCTTTACGACCGTAGCGTCCTCTGTTTTGGGTTTTGGTTTTAATTTGTTACTGCGGTATTATAATTATCGGCGGACTGATTCCCAGAAGCATGATACACTAGCAATCCTTTTTTCTTCCAAAATTTGTGCAAAGGGGACCAACCCGATTTTGGTTGGGTAATATTAGACATATGAGAAAATTTTATCTCTACTCGATCCGTCACGTGCATATATCTGGAATATATGGTTATGGTTTATGATAAAGCTGGGTTTCATTAGGTATTTATTATTCGATTTTATAATTATTTCTATAATTTATTTGTTACTTATTATTATTATTTATTATCAATTCAACTATTGTTTTTAATTTCAAACATATTTTAAAAGTGGTTTGTTATAAGCAATCAGCGATCAGCATTCTTATCAGAGTTATTTCTGTTACGGGAAGCACTAATTAACGGGATGGATAGCGTGAGACAATCGGATTATACGAACGCCTTCAATGATTAAAGGAATAATATGAAAGCTTGCTCCAGTTATCACGTGATTAATCAGTAGTCGTCAATGGTCGGTACAAACTGCGAAATCTGATTTTATTAATTATTTCCTTAATCTTAATAACCCGATCAGCGTATCCAATGACGCGATTCATTATTCTGGAAGGAATTAATCAATATAATTATAAGGGTACCTTAATGGTTCCAGGTTATCGGAAACCGAGGATGTTTGTTAATTAATATCTTGCGTCATGTCATCGTCAAGGAGGCATCCTTATCTCGTAGGGTCGCAATATATAATCCCGACTTAACAATATACGATGTGGATACAGGATAACGAAAATCGTTGATCACCAAAATATTTTGGACGTCAAAACGAGACTAATATAACAGCCTTTATTTTTCATTTGTATCCACCACGGTTTTTACGCTTGTCTAATTTCATCCGGGCAACCTGATGGATAGTTGGATATATTCGGTGTAATGTTGCGATTCGGAGTTAACATTTATACTGCAGTGACACAGCAAAGCAAACGTGACTGGAATGAAATGAAAATAAAGCTTGCGTCATGAGCGGAACTTTCGGTTTAGACTGTCCTTCCTATATTCATAATTTTGCGTTAATAGTGACGTCCTTACTTAAATTTTTACTTAATTTTTTTTTAAAAGGTCCTTTGATGGTTTGGGATTAGGTTTGGATTTAGGATTGATCTAGACTGGCATGATATTACGTAAAAGTGTTATTTGGGCTTTTATGATAATTTTGAGCGAAAGATAAACCTTTTGGAAAAAGACTTATTTTTCCCTGCTAGTCTGTAATTTTCTTCATGGAACTGACGTGAAAGCGTGTTCCGAATTTTAAGGACATTCTCATTGAGGTAATCCTTTTTAAGTCCTTCGGAAATGGGCACTGCTACTCCGATGACACGGTAAGCCAGGAATAACGGACTTTTGGGTCTTGTCTTTTTCCTTTTTTTTTAATTTTTTTTTATTATACGACGAAAATCGCGGCTCCTCGTCGTTGCTGCTATCCTTTCATTTTTATTTTTCGCAAGGCTCTTCGTAAAATTCCTTATCGATGCTATTATTTTTATCGTTGATTATGCCGAATATTCTTCTTGCTCTCTCTTGAAGTCCTTTCTGACGTTTCTGGTCCTTTATTGCTTGTGTTATCTTAAGCTTCGGATAATCTCTTAACGGGAGGTGGAGTTAATCAAACTCGTATCTTTTTTTATTCTTTTATTCTCGCGTAAAGGATCAGTGGCTTCCTGTGTACAGTGCTCTGAACGTCAAGCTACGGCGACTGTATATTGTACTTTATTTGATTTTACTTTTTTTTACGTTTCACTTTAGTTTTGTACGATTGCGCTCTTTTAATGTCAAAAAAATGTCAGCCAATCGAATTTTCCGTAACATTTATATCCTCTCTGTAACGATTTAATGAATATTTAATGTACATCGTAGAGGGTTGAATAAATGAACTAGATCGTAGAACCCTTTTTATTTATTAGTAAAACCATTAAATATTTTGAAAATATTTTTTTTAACAAAGCATCTCTAATCACATCTCTAATCGCGTCTCTAATCAGATCTTTTCATGCCAGTACCACAATCACTCGTTCTCTCCAATACGGTTTCGACTAATTTAAAAAAAAAATTTGAACACGTCTGTTCCATATAAGAAATAAGGGCGATTTTCTGGCCCCCTTAATCAAACCTGAAAGAAATTCATTAAACTCTGATAAATAAATCATCGCATGACAGGCAATTTCGTTTGGGTGGGTTTAATACGTGCCTCGAGTTCTCATCGAAGCGAATCAATCGAGTTTAAAGTTTCTCTCGGTGGGATTTTTCGAAAATTGACCAATTTTCCGAAATCAGGAATATCTCCGTGACCGATTCCCGGGCCATACATTTTTCAATCGGTTCCGTTTATACCTCGAGACTATATCGATTGACGATCCTTCCCGAGGGAAGCGATCTGCTTTTCACGTCGCTATCAATACTTCGTCATTTTCCTTCTCAGACTACGTAGGCAGCTTCTTCCATTCCGTGGGACGTACGTGTGAGGTGGGGAAGTAGGTAATACCAGAATACCACAAGTAGCACGGAAGGGATGGACCAGGGAAATTCTACTGGAATAAGTGGGGATAACGTTTTTCTATTTATTGGTTGAATTCCAAGTGAGCTTGAAGCTTCGCAAGTTATCCAGGAACTTCCGGTACCGAGCCGAATGCTGACTGCGAGGTATGCGCGAGCAATATGGCAGCTCAGACTTTTTCTATTTGTCTCCCTTCCTGCTTCTTCACTGTTATATTTTATTTAACCATGAAAATGAGATGACGTGTCATGGGAATTTAAATCCGGTTAACGGTAGTTTGTCGACTGGTCCATTATTGCTATTTCCAAGTGGTGCGTTAAATTCGATATCAGGCTAAAGGAGGCTGTATATTACCAGAAAAAAAATTAGCTACGTTTGGAGAAAACAAAATTGCTTGTATAATTTTCATCTGGATATCTTTTGGTGTAGTCTCTGCTGTCTAGCCTGACCTCGGCCTATCGCACTGCTTCTGGATATGAGGTCGATCAATCTGATGGGCTTGGACAAGCGCTTTAATATTTCACGCACGATTAAATAAAACGTCAGTTGCACGAAAAGCAATGCGAACTGCAGTCCTGCCACGGTGTTAAGTGTAGGTATTTATCTGTCAGTGGCAGCCACGTACGACTCACGGATAAACAGAGAAAGAAACAAGCCTGTAGGTCCGATGAGAGAGAATTGAATAAAAAAAAAAATTCCTGATAGTTGCTCATCCCGTGGGTAATACCCTCGATCATTATGCACTTTTGATTTTTATCTCCCTCGTTCTCGATACCATTCTGCCAACCGATAGAGTATTTTTAATTGCCACTCATTGGCGTCCATTTTCCCCCATTGTGTCAGAAACGGGCATTTTTTTATTTTGCCTGAAACAATCGCATTCCGTTAAGTATCCTTCAACAGTTTGGAAGTCACTTTTTTTTTTGGAAATGGTTACGATTTTTTTTCGACCGAAACGAGTTTAACCCAAAGCTTTGGTTTTTTTTTCGAGTTTGGGCTTTATTCTTTGGATCTTATAATTTTGATATTTACTGCTTCCAAATTTCGTTTATGCATGGTACACCGTCTGCGTGATACTATGTCTGGGCTTTATTACTATGCATGAAATAAACGCTAAGCTGTTTATCTTTGCGCGATATTAACCTGAAGTTCGCGCGCGGTGGAGACGTTTTAAGCGAATGCCAAGATCGTCACGCGACAAGTTTAAACAGTTTGGCAAACATAAAAAGTTTAACTTGCCCGCGGACTTTGGCGGCTGTTGTTGAAGTCGGTGTTAGAAATGGTTTAGGAAAGCTTCGACCGGGCTCGACGCTATACATACAGTCGAGGTAAGGAGGTGACTGGAGGTGATTAAGATGGTGGGTAAGATAATATGGATCTTGGCTTGGGTCTTCTCCGTAAACACTCGAGACCGCCATTTCTTAGTGGAGGGTGCTTCATCATAACCCTTGTAATTTATTATGCTTCATTTTCAAATTCTACTTTGACAAACCCAAAAAGCCTTGCGTAATGTGGAAACTTCAATTCGTTGTATTTATTTATTCAGACAGACGATTTCGAGATAAGGATAAGGGATTGGATTCTTTGATTTCTTTACTTATGATTTTTTAGTTTCCAAGTGATTTATATAAAAAGAAAAATTTGATCATCCTTTTTCTCTCACCCGTTGAATTATTTTGGCAGATCCTTCCATTCAGGTCTTTTTTTTATCGATTTTTTTTTCTTATACCTTTTCTCTTCTTCATTCTATTTTAGATTTTTCTTATTTCGAACAAAAAATCCTTTTTTCTGGTCCAGCTCGAACGTATTTTGAGAATGGTCCTTTTTTATTTTATGTTATCCCAAGGTCAGGCCTACTCCGAATCCAATAAGATATATTTGGGTTAGATCGGACAGGGACGCGTTTGAACTTAATGCGAACGTGATACTGGGAATCTTCAGGATCGGTTTTGGTCTCTACTTTATTTTCTTCGTTTCGCTATACTATTTGAGAATCTTTTTTACTCGTTTTTACCGAACGTGTAGACTGATTTTTTCACCTCTCACTCTCACTCTTTCTCTCCCATGCAACTTCTCTTTCGACAGGAACAAATAGGCCTCAAAGTTTTCTATTAATTTACAAGGACTATGAGGAAAGTTTGACTGGGTTCGAAAGAAGAAAATTATCGAGGGTGAGAATGGACCAGGGATAACACTGAGATTTAACGTTGATACTTACCCTGAGTTGAGTACGTTGATTGAATTTCGTAATATAGATATAAACAAACCTCTCAGGCTGTTAATCAATATCTTGACTCGATACTCGTGCTACGAATATAATATCGCCCTTGCTGTATTATAAAGTAATACGAACTTCTGATGTTCGATACTTTGATCTTGATGAACTCTCTAGTTTGCTTTAATCGATGTTAATACAGTCCCATTTTAGGTACAAATCCGTTCCAGAAGCTTGATAATAGTACCTATAATATTTTCATTAGAGGGTTGTAGAAAATTTCATTTCATGAAGAAAAAAATTGTTTCCATTCGCAATCGTGTCGATACATTTAATTACGCGACTATATGGAATTATTATTGTTATATCTGCCGAGCAGGGTGTATTTTTGGCATGGGGTTGGCAAATATGTGAGTACTAGGTACCAATAATGGTTGTCTAACATTCCCCTCGCATTCCCCTAATAACATATTTGTTAGAGAAAATTAGATTGGAAACGGGAAACCCACGAAGATCACGTTACACGATAGAGTTTCTTCATTCTTGACTGAGGTCTTAATTCAAAGCGGAGTACACGGAATGTCTTAATCTAATCGTGTTTAGTAGAAACGACGAAAGTCCCAGCATCCCTTGAAACAAGAGCTTTTGCGTTTACGCCATCCCTTACGACTAGTACAAAATTTTGTGGCTGTTAGGCGAAACGTGAAAATGGCGGAATTTAGGGTACATGACGTATGCAGTGTGTACAGGTTTCCGGCGAAGCCGCAACCAAGGATACCCAACCATCCCTTGAATACCTAAACCACTCTTGAAATTGTCTTAATTAGCTGGAGAGTAAAATTATCACGGATACCAAGGCTGGAGGTGTTGGCTTTTTAGGTGGTTGCTGGTTAAGTGCCGCTGGCAGGGTACCGAGAAATTTCAAGAGGTTTGTCACAAAAGCTACCGCTTGGTCCTTTTACCGAAATTAATATGGCGTATTGGAATGTTCCGAGAGAAAACAGAATTCACATCGAAACGCGCTAATTCAAATGGCTGAGTTGCAGCATGTGTAACCGGCCAAATTCTAATTTATAATTTACCACCCCTATGACGCGATAGGTGGGTAGTACGGTAATAGAGGAAACGTCGTCAAAATTACACGGACCATAAAATCCCATAACTTCCGGCAGCGCCGAACAATGCCTCTGAGGTATTTATACCTCGAGTTCTTGACGTCACTATGTGAGCTTGCAGCCAATAGGTTGCATGAGCTTGCAGCCGTACGAGGAGTAAACAATTTGCCGCAAAATTGACACTTCGGAGGGTTGTGCTTTGTTTCTGTAATTTACATGCTGCTGGCACACGAGACCAAGTTTAGTTATGACGTCTCGTAAAACCATAAGTGATGTAAATAAACCAACCTACCCCTTAGGAAAGCTAATCGCAGTAATTATGACCTTACACGAGCTTAACGATATTACCAAGTTTGTTCGTATGAGCTTTTTCAACTTGACAGTTACATTCTATTGAAATAGATTGAAAAATACGAAATAAATCAAAACTGTTATTTTTTTTAATATGAATTTTTGTTGTATAATCATGTTGGCATCTGTCAAATGTTTTTCAAATTAAGCTTTTTTTTTCAAGCTCACTTTTCGAAGCATAAACAAAGTTTACAGTACGAAAGCTTTTACATAGCTACTAAAGCTCAATGCTCGGTAAGGAAGATTCCTGTAAGTAGCATGCGGATTCGAAATCTACATAGCATCGTTATTGAGAGGTTTGCGGTTCAGGGCCAAACTGGGAAACAAAAGGCCGACGTAGACGACAGTCTTATGTACTGTGCTAGTCGAACGAGAAGCTTCCGAGCTTAATTTGCCGGAGTGGAAACTTTGCTGATTAAATGACGCTCGCTGAAACCTCCTGAAAACAGGACTTGCCCGGGAAGCACTTTGTGTTCGAGATAAACAGAGCTTTGTCGTTGGCACTCCTCCTCCTCCATTCTCCCCGCCCTTTCTCTTCAACTTTCTCTCGTTATCTAGTATTCTCTTTAACATTTGCGACCCCTCGCGACTCTCGCTACGCGATTACGCTTTAGTAATTATTGCAAGTTGCGAATTAATCATTTCATTTGCAAAAGCATCAAAAGTCAAGCAAGGACAGACTATGTTATACGAGTCAGTTAATCCGTATTACTTTATGAACGTTATTTTTTTTTGTATTCGTCTTAAGATAATTCTGCCGACAAAATTGAAATCTTACCAGAAGATTATTTTTTTTAATTAAGGATCCTCGTATAATTGCATCTCGCTTGGCTTCATTTTCTCTGAACTTTACGGTTTAATCATTTTTCTGAGCTTTTCTTCCTTTTATTTTGTCGCTTTGGTCGGCTTTGTTATTGCAAGAAACAGTTTCCTCTCCACGGCCTTCTTTTAACTTGGGTTACCCCTATATGTTCCCAGACCTTTCTTTTCATTGTTTCGTTTATACCTCTCTGCTCTCTTCTTTCTCTCTCTCTCTCTCTGTCTTTTTCCTTATTTTCTTTCTGCTCTTCGCGTACGCATCGCTCCTAAGTGAAGTCGAACCGAGTCGTAACCTTTGTGTTTAAGTATAACTGTGTATATAACGTCAAAGCGCGGTTCAACCCAGCGATTCACATTTCTGACGTTTATTAATATTTTTATGTTGCTCCCCTTCTCCACTCCCTCCCCTCCAGCTCGTTTTCATCCCTCCGTATCTTTCTTATGGGGTGGCTTTAGGACTCGTACATTTACGCTCATCGTCCAAGTGCCTCCTGCAAGGGTTGACAAGCAGCTAGAACAGTCGTCGCCATCTAGAAAACGATCGGCAACACCTTGCGGACGCGAATTATTTTCTTCGGGGGATGAAAGGAGAGAGAGGGGTAGGTCGCTTACGGTCTTGTTTTCTTTATCTTTTTTTTTATTGCCTTTATTCCCTTTCATTGGATGCTTACTGCTCCGTGTGATTTCGCCTGGAATCATTCGATCGCGCATAAGCGGTCACGCATGATTGGCTCCTGTATCGGCTATTTAACGGTCATATAATTTTATTCTTGATTCTTTTGATTATTAGGTAATTGCTATTATTTTCTTTCATTTTTCGATGCTTCGATATCTGTTTGAGAGTCTTAAGGTTTGGCGGTGTTCTTATGGTTTTTTAGGATTTTTGCCTATGTGTTTTTGAATTTGATTTACGATGCCCAGTTGCGCAACTCTCGTGGGACTGATAATTCACCATGAAGTTTGCCAATTAATTTATTTCGTACAGGCTCTGTGGTAATTTTTAGGTTAAATATCGAAGTGTATAATAAGTGCTAGACAAACTATAGTTATATAATTGAATTAACCTAACAATATAATATAAAATCAAAAATATTTTTTACTATTTCCATCTATATGACTTTTTCGTGGAGGTAATAATCGAAGCAAAGGTGCAGAAAAATTTGTTAGTCTATTTTATGAGACGTGTGATAGTAATTTTGATATTGATCAGAGAATTGTCGTTAAGTGCGAAACTCTTTTATTTTACGTCCAAATGCACAGGGTCGATAAACTTCTGAAATGGCAGAATTACGAAGAACCGCTCGATTACTGATTCGAATGGTAATTAAGGACTCGCAGGGATCGACACGTATTAAATGTACCTCGGCTTTTAAGAGACTGTCCGACCTCTGGGTGAATGCTTTAGCATTAGGCTGCGGTCGGAACTTCCTAAGATGGTAATTATTCACCCCTGAGTCCTTTATAATAGTGACAAATGACTACTCCTATCCAACGTACACACTCGTACTTAATATACGTAGTTGAGGTAGCTGCTTTTCCATAATACAGTCAGAGGAGACGAAACTTTTAGGTAAATTATTAATGGTACAATTGTTCTAGAAAAAAAGCCAATAGTAAATGGATGCCGAAGAAATTGACGTAGAATCCAAAGAAAGTGGATTATTGAGTGAAAAGGTCTTGCGGTGAATATTTTTTGAAAATTTTAAATATTTTGTTCGATCATCAGCATCGATTTTTTATGGTTCCGTAACTCTCGCGTCTGTACGAATAGACCGGGTATCGTTTGGCTCTCGATTCGTCTGGGAAATCGTAAAATTTATTTTGCGATTGAGCGACCAACAAGAATGAAATAAATTGTCGAAGGAGGGTTCTTTCCAGCTGGGAAAATTGCACAGCTGGAGAGTTGGATTTTTAATCCCCCTTCGTTTGAACGGCAACTTTTGTTTCAAAGCCAATCTTCCCATTTTCCCATGGCTACCGTCGTATCGACGTAGTCGCCCGCTGAGTTCAATCGACGATTCATGTTTGCGTAACGCTTGCGATTTAACTAGGGTACTCGGAATAGATTTTTCTTTGAATTCTTTCATTTTCAAAGGGACGATTGGAAGTGTCGTAGTTTTGAAAAATTTCTTTTTTATTTTGTTTCCAGGTATCCTGGGTCCGCAGACGGGGTGACGAGCTACTTTTACTCACGTTCGGAATAAATACCTATTCCAGCGATTCGCGATTCTCACTCAACTATGAAAAACCTAACGACTGGAGATTATTGCTTCGTTCGGCAACAGAACGGGATGCTGGTGTCTACGAGTGTCAAGTCAGTGCTCATCCGCCATTCATCCGGACGGTCTACCTTTCCGTATCCGGTAAGTGAAGACAGATTTTTAAAAAATTTTAATTATTTATTTATACTAGAATACCTGAAAGAAATTTCGGTCCTCGTTCTCAAAGAGTAATTGATTGTATA
Source organism: Trachelus tabidus (assembly GCA_030142655.1). Taxonomy (NCBI): domain Eukaryota; kingdom Metazoa; phylum Arthropoda; class Insecta; order Hymenoptera; family Cephidae; genus Trachelus; species Trachelus tabidus. Next base: position 71,482 of record JARQTI010000189.1, on the reverse strand, counting down.
ATTATTTCGTTAATGTTCATTACTGTCACCGCTTTTATGCTTATATATTTATCCAAATATTTCAAGCTCACGTCATATACCCTGTGTCCGTAATACATTCTCGTCATTTAACGTCAAAGCGGAATTCAGGTTGGGGAAAGAGTCGACATTGCGTAACTCTCTGACCATATAAAATATAGGGGTTCCATAACGCGCAGGCTGTTTTTCATCGGTAGCGACAAAGTCGCGCCGTACTAAAAGTTATTCCGGAGTTGCCATTTATCGACGCACGGCCGGACGTTAATTCGTTAAATAAATGACGAAATCGCTCGGTTGGTTTCGGACGTGAAAACTTTTTACAGACAGCATACTTTTTTTTTTAATTGACAGCAAAAACACAAATTTTTTTCTTTTTAATATCACCAAACGCAATAATACGAGTAGCATTTCATGGTGCAATTTTTGGAAAGAGAGAATGGCTGGCATATTGGTAGAAGCCAATAAGCTCCGAGAGATTGAGATATTTTTCAAGTCGCTCCCATGGAAATCGCCTTGTTTATTTTTGTAAAATATTTGAGCGAACTCTGCGAGATACGAGGGAGGTAAATTTCATCATCGTGTCTATAATAATGTTATATCTACATAATTTTTGTATACACAATTTATATACCCTGTGTAACAAATATTTACTTTACACGATTTTAGTTACCGATCGATACTTTTTTTCTACTCTCACTCTGAAGGTTTTCTCCAAATTTTTCTCATATTCCGTTTAAGGTTCCGGAAATACTATTCGTTTGTAGTTCAGTACCAACGTAGGTCCTTACGCAAACATCAGAAAGGGATCACAATTCCAATTCAGTCCCACAGCCTCTATATTGCGTAGATCAAAACAGATTTTGTGTACACATGTACATAATGGTGGCGTGCCTTTCGCATTCACCCCTAATAACTGTAATAATTCGTGTGTGCGTGTGTGTATCGTACCGCAAATTTGTTCGCCGTGACCTTTGACCTTGAGAAGGAAAATAATCCCCTTGAAAATTTATATGGTAAGTCAGTTCAAAGGACCAATTTGCCGTAACGAAAATGAAGAAAGAAGTTCTCAAAGTTTCATTTCAAAAATTACCCTGATACTACTCGGGTGTGCTTTCTCAAGTAATTTTCAAATTCAGACCTAGTTTTGTCATCTTGTTACCAGGAAAAGGGTTAAGCACGGAAATGGAGTTTCCGTGCGCGTTACGAAGATGACGGAAGATTTTTGCTTTCAGGAAATGAGTTTTGACTGTCGAATGGAATTCATAACAAATTGGAAAACTTTGGTTGTTGCTACACTTCAGCTTTTACGTTTAACGTTCAGCTTTCACCTGGAACGCTTGTAGCTTTTGCCAGTATTTTTTTCTACTTTTTTGTTGTTTGGCGGAATCCGCCTGTACCGCCCCTACCAAGACGCGTGAGCTTTGGACGTTATTTTTCCCCCCTCAAAGTACGTAAGCTTCTCTAAGCTGTTTGTGGCTTTTTTTTCTTTTCTCTATTCCTTTTTTTTTATCCGAATCTCCTATGCCCCTCATATCTTTCTTTCCTCATTCTTTTGCGAAAAGTGGAAACAGCCTTTTCTCCCTGGGATTAATGGTTTCGATGATGGGCCATGATATCGGTTCGAGTGCGATCAAGTAGATCCCCGTTAACACCTCTCGGTATTTTTATCATAAGATCCATTATTCAGTGCATCGACGATATGACAGGAGAGTAAGGATAATGGATCAATGTTGAATTTTTTTTCTATTATTTATCTTCTACCATTTAGAGATTTACCCATCGAGAGCTGGGGAGCAGCACTAGTTGGTTTTTTAGTTATATATATTTTTAAATCAAATTTTCAAAATTTTTCATTTTTTCTATACGGTTTGATCAACGGCAATAATAATTTTAAAAAGATTATCAATCCTGCGTTCGTAGTACTCGAGCAAAATTTTTCTTACAAGAGTATACTGTTTTCAAATATTTTTTTACCATGTCTTTTTTCACCCCAACCCGGATGCACCGAAGATTCGAAACTTCGAAAATAATTTCTTCCCGAAAATGAGTCTCTTGTGGCTCGAAAGCTTTATTGCTGGCAACCGTTCAAATAGTTTCTAACTTATATTCCAGCCAGTGTAACCCTTTTTCGAAGCTTCGGTAACATTCTTTTTTGGCTCGGCCCGAAAGCTCTCTCGGTCACTTAAAAATATTACAATATCGAAGATTCTAAAAGAATCCATTTGGCAATAGTTATTCCAATATTTAACACCTACCACACTATTACCTCGATCTGCATAATTCCCCCCAAAAAATCCAAAATTTTTGCGCTATCCAAAAAAGCTCAAAACTCATCACCAGAAACACAATTTTCCATTAAACCACGAACAACTCCATACAAAGCTCATTCATACAGTTAGCAATGTTCTGGTCTGATCAACTGTCAGAAATTTCCTTTTGCCCGCGCCGCAAGCTCCGTACGAGTATGAAGCTTTTGGTAGAAAGTAATAAATCCCTGTACGACGTTAAGAATTTCAGAGAGAGAGAGAGAAAAGCTAATAGTAAAGTCAAAAGAGAGGACAGAGTATAGATAGGAAAGAAGAAGAGAGAGATATAAAGTGGCCGCGGGGGGGGGGGGGGAGCGTCGCGGTGGTAAGAGGGACGGGAAAAACCGTCTGGCACGAACTGGGCGGTTCTAGTCCAGAGCTTTCGAGGCTCGGAAAGCTTCGGGTGCAGTTGGCAAGAATAAATCAAGCCTTGCCAATACCGGGCGTTACGAGCTTTTATTACACAGTTGCTACCGGTTCGCTTGTTTGCCGTCGTGCTTATTTACAAAGGAGATGCACAGGCATATACCATACAAGGTATCTTTCAGTCGCTCTATTATCTCGGAACTGTACGAATACATTCTCATTAGCCTGGTGACAAATTGGTCATTCTCTTGATCCTCTTTTACTGTCCTGTTACCCTCTACCTTCACCCCTCCCGCCCCACGACTGTAGCCCCTGCCAAGACTTCCGTTTAAACTTAACAGACCCTTTGATTGAACGGGACTGAAATAGTTTTCTAATAGGATTTGTCCTCGTCGCCATAGTTGGCAGCACTGAAATTTCTTTGGCCAAGGAAAAGAGTAGGTCAAAGGGTTACGGAGGATTGAGAGAGAAAGAGGATTTGTCGACGAGATTTAAATATTGATTAAAGCGTGATCTCGCGCGAGCCGGATTAGACGCGATGTAAATGAACTGTTGGTTCTTCTCCATGAATACTTGACGTTTTTGGCGTCGCGACGCCCAGTGAAATTTGTATCGTTGTTTTTCTCGAATATCGGTCATCCTTATCACTGCGCGTTAATGGTTGATATCCTTCTTGTCAGGCAAATGCGACGAGGGACGGCGGGAACTTTGAAGGAATTTTTTTGCTGTTAAGTTGATACGGAATTACGTCATCTAATTCTACCACCCCTTCCCCCTCCTACTTTTACCATCCCTTTACTCGTCTTGATATACCTTCTAAGCCCGAGAGCAGCATTATTCTGATGAGATAATAAGATTTCTCTGGAAGGGGTGGGAGGTGTGGTTCGATGTAGCGAAATTGTAACCATTATCGTTATTATGATTATTATTGCTATACTTATCATTGTTATCATTGTCAATGCTCTTGCCGTGGATCGTAAATATTAGTTGTGCTGGAACTATTGTAATTCTAATTACAGGATTGTCGTGACATTATTATTAGTTTTGCCAACAGTTAAAAAATTTTACGTTAAATTTATGATAATTCATATGTTATTCAGGAATGTCATGTATACAGGGTTATGTTTTACAATTTTACAGGGTTTGTTTCAGAATTTCTTAAGATCGTTTCAGGATATTTATGAGAAATTTTGATTGGCCCGATAAGAGAATATATGCAGTTTGTGGATAGAGGGGGAGGGTGGGGGGGGGGTATGTGTTGAATGCCTTGGGTTTCTACGGAACGTTAAGTTTACATTGTTACGGTCAAGCAGGCGAATCGCTGAGAATTTGAAGGAGGGTGGTGAAGGACGGTAAATGAAGGGTTCGAAATTCATTCCCCCGGAAAAGCTCGAATTTCTAATTACTAGGTTAGCTGAGTAATCGTTGGGTGGATGGCACTGGAATCGGGGAATCGTATAATCTCATCGAGTATACACAGCTACTTTTTTTTTCAAAATATTAATTTTTTTAAATCCTTTGATTTTACTCACACGACATTTTTTCTCACGCTTAATTTCCTGTTCTGTAGGCCAATAATGAACAATTGCAGACTTTAGAATTTTTTAAAAATGTTTTACCGTTTTCTTTTGATTACCGTTAACTTCTCTTTTGACTAGTGACCTCTGACCTTTTATATTTAAGAAATTAGATAGACCGATCATCCTTATCAATAATTGGCCTCCGTTGATAAATAAATGAATTTAAATTTTTTTTCGTCATCTCTCTTCTGTATTCTTGTCAGAGAGCCGTGACATTATTCCCAACCCTTATATCGGGTGGGAATAATTTCTTCATCTGATGACGTTTCCCTCGAATCAGTCCCTTCTAAATTGAACCTCTCGAGGCTCTCACGTAGCTCTAGAGCGTTCAAGTGTCATAATCGCCATTGCACTAATGGATTGTTGCTGTTAACGTTGCTGCATTGATGTTAAGTGTCTCGGACATGACGTAGTCGACTTTAATGAGATTGACCCCCACCAAGGGTCAGTAATAGCGACAGCTTTGTTGCCCTGTTATCGATGTAGCCGACCGGTCTCTGCTTTCGATAGGACAAATGCTCATTATTGCATAACCACCATAGAATACTGACACGAATAATCCTTGGAATCGATCCAATTATTTGATTAGAGATTCGAATTTTTTATCATAAAATTATGGAAATTTCATAAATAATTCTAGGGGTGGAATTCCATATTAGTTTAATAGGGACATTCTAGAGCAGATTATTGTTCTGTATCTTGCCGGTAAATTTAATCTGTTATCATCTGGATTACACGTAGTTGTAGCGCTTCCGGGTGGTGACCTTACTCCCAACGTTTATCCTTCATTCCCCCCTCTGCCACCCTTCGACTTTCTAAATCGATGTCAAAGGGCATCGCTGCGTTCCTTGCTAGTCGGTGGGAACTGTTTGTGTGGGGGTTGGAATTTCATTCGGGGTTGCTTAAGGGTGCTGTCGAGAGTGGGGGAGGTACAGGGGTTGTAGAAAAAGAAATATGACTGATGGGGGGTGGGTTTTGGTTTAGTACACTGATGGGAGTTCGTTGCTGAGATACCTAGTTTCTGTTTAGAATCGTTTCTGCCGTTAAACCGCAAAAGTTACAAATGTAAATCAGCCATGTCGCCCAGTAGCCATGTTGACTGGCTCGCCGTTGGTTGCAGCTGCGGCTTGCTGACTCTCGAAATTCTCCATAAATAAATGCATGAGTATATAAATTAACAGATTCCTTTGGGCAGGTGATGCCTCACGCATTCCTCGTGAGATGCAAGTGTAATATGAGTAATTGCTCAAGGTATGAATTCACAAAAAAAAGGATGTCCGGTATTTTGGATTTTATGTGAAAAATGCTGGCTGTCTTACTACACCCCCTTTCAAAGATATAATTTTTATTTCGAAACTTTGGAGACGTCCATGGGGTTGGTTTTTTGATTTTTTTTGAATAATGGATATTGATGATTTTATTTTGATTTGTGAATTATGCGCGGCGTTATCAGGCTTTGATTATCAGGAATCGCACGTTCAGACTTTGTCGCTTATTTTTGTCAGCCTTTTTATTTTTCAATTTCTCACGGGGTCTGACACACTCCAATTTACAAGGGGGGTAGATTTGGTGAGGCGCAGATTCCGCTGTAATACAGTCTGGATGGATGGACCGGACAGACTGTTTACTTCTGGTCGAATCGTTTTTCTCAAATCGCTCGTTTAACAGATGTTTGCACTTTTTCTCAGTGAAATTTTCACTCGCAGTAGTAATTCTGTTTCGACCAACATTTTGCTTCAGACGGCTCTCGAAATTTGTCAAAGGGAAAACGATTGCTCGTACGAAACGCGACTTTTTGACTTATCTACGTGAATTCTGCTATTTAATAATTTTATACTTACCGAATTTTTATCTTAAGTTTCTTTTTCACGGAATTGAACATTCATTTTTTTATTTCACCGTTCTCCTCCCTTCACAAATGTAGCTCGGTTAATTACACGGTAGTCAAGTACAATTGTGGATTACGTAGTCGCGTCGTAAGCTCTCCCGCTTATTAGGGCGTCCTCATCGACGTTGAACGTCGAGCAATTTTAATTCTAAACCGGAAATCGGTCGTATCGATTTGATTTTAGTTGATTAAAAATTAAATTTATAAAATCGTCCATCGCTGTATCATCGCAATCGGCACTTGTCGAATGAAAATCAAGAAATACAAAATATTTCGCACCGAATGACATTTTGCTCACCCCGACGCCATCATGTTCCTCCCTTTTTCTTATTAATTACGAAAATCGCATGTAACGAAAAAAAAAATTTGGCGATAACCAATTCGTCGTATTTTCCATCCCTCTGTTCATTTTACTTTTATTTCGTCGGGCTTGACATATTAAAAAGTTTTTTTGTTTAGTTTACTTTCTCTTGTCTTTGTTTCTTCCTTTTTCTTTTTCTTCTACAACTTCTCCTTTCTCTCCATCGTTGCCGTCCGGATCCTGTGTATTCATAGTGCAAAAAAAATTTCGTAAGATCAATGAGAGACTTTCATTCCATTTCTACAGGGTGAAGCATTTAAATCCAGACTGTCAAATAACTTAAGGAACAAGGACTTATATGAAAATATAATTGGGAAAAAATTTGTATGGGTTTAAGGGGGCCTTGTTCAGTTTTATTGAACGAGGCTTTTAATTAAAGTAGTCCATTCTGTTGTCCTCCCTAAATTCACACAAATTTTGTCAAACGTTTCTTCATATAAGAATTTGTTCTTAAATTATTTGACAGTCTCGATTTAAATGCGCCACCCTGTATGTGCATCTTCATCCCTCCCAAATTTGCCACGTTAACTCCAGGATTCCCCCACACTTGAGTTTGATATGGTTTCACATCTTTTACTTACCACACCTACCCTTATTTTATTCTGGTCCACTTTTCATCTCTTACTACCCAATCCCTCCGAAATGCATAATCCAAGTTTAAACTGTCTCACGAATTTTTCCGCATCCCTTAAGTCCTCGAATTCGAATAAAAGCAGAAAAAAGTTTTTCGCCTGCTTTGATTTAATGGCTCGTAAGTCTCACTCTCTCTTAATTCAGTTAGATATTCAAATTTCCGACGTCCGTAAATGGACCGGACGAAGGAGTCTGCATTTTAATCTGACTGGACCGAATTATCACTTGACTGCAGATATTATTTTTTTTAAACGCCACTCACTTTTTGCTCTTTTTGTTTCTTTTTCCTACGATCTATCAACTTTATTTCTCCTCTCCTGCCCCCTTTATACTCTTATATATGACGGAATGCGGAATATGACGGAAACGTTTAACGCTGCTCGTTCACGGAGAAAATTGGAATTATGCTAAAGCAACTGAAGTCCCCCTTCGTTTGCGAATAAAAGAAAAAATGAATGATCAGTAAGCGACGATTAAACTTCCTGATTGATTGATCGATGGTCTCTTTCGTGATACGATTGCGAGATGATTGTGTCTTATAAGAATTTTATGCAATTTTTTGAATTCACTTCGGCATCCTTTGATCCATCTAAGATTGGGTCGTAGCCAGTATCGGTTGAGTGTTTCCTTTGAACCAAATATCCTCCTCATGGTCCTTTTCCTTTTTTTATTTTGGGTCTCGTACCTTTCACTTTTGTATCATCTTCACTACTTTCATCTAGGCTCTATCGGTACCTCCATGCATTATCTAGTACGGGAATGACAACCCGTAGGATGAGCTTTTTGAGTTAAGATCGTATGCAAATTTTTGAAAGCTCTCACAGGTTATTGACCTTTGAAATTTATCACCATTTTCAACATCTCGCTGTTGTGTCACTGCGACGCTGAGTTTCGTTATTGATACTCAGGATGGTACTTTTAGTATTAGCTTTTTGGATAAAAAATTTTTTGGGGATTTTACTTTTGAATTATTTTGGAAATCCATGGATTTTTTGTACTAATTTTGTTGGGGATTTCTTTGTCGTTCTTTACGGCGTTGGTATTTTTTGTGTACCGTAGATTTAAAATTTTTTAAATATAAATTTAAGCTTTCCCAGCTGGATCCAATTCGATTGGGTTATTTTCAAAGATTTCTCTGTAACCGAGTACCAATTCCCTACGTGAATTTCTGCTTCTCCAAGGAATTCTCTCTTTCCTCTTAAACCTACTAGGTGACACTGAGTTATACAGCCTCCATAGTTGAATACTCCTGGGACGCAGTCCAAACCTCTTTAGAGATTCCTCAGACTCTCTCGGTTCTTGTCTATTGAGTCGTCTTTCAATATATGGATGGACCCGTGAAAAAAAAGCGTTCATTTATCAATACAGCTTGTAGAATGACCATTTGCAAACTGATGTCATGTAAACTCGCCGCGCCGTCACTTTATTTTCGTACATTGACACGAATAGGGGTTGTTACTTGACAAACAAGAGATACAACCTTTTTAACAAGTGATTTCGAGAAATTTCCCAAAAATCCTTTGTTACCAACAAAATTGTTCTTTTTTTTTCCACATTACTGGACCTGATGTCGCGCAGTTTCTATCTCACCAGAACGAGTTACACAGTAACCGTAAAACCAAATAGCTTCAGCAGTTGAAAATGGCATTTGTAATGTGCTCCTTGGTTATGGCAGAATCTCTCAATCGCTTTTGCCATATCGTCCACCCTATAGATAGACATTTTGCTTTATTTTCTCTGATTTCAGAACGTTTCCATCCCCTGTGCATTTATTTCGGAAAATGCTATTCGAATGGGAATTGATAAGCTTTGTGAGCTTACTAGTTTTTTTATTTATACACAAGACGTCGTAGCAGGGGTTGAAGGGGTACCACATGAGTACCAGAGGGTCGATGTTAAGGGTGAAATTCATCCCCACGTAATTTCTTTTGCGGCAACACTGATTGAGCGTAACGAAACAGCGATTCGTTGATTTTTCAACTATGGAAATAAGGGATGAACGTCCGACACAGCTCGTGGAAGGATTTGGTGAAGAAGCTCGAAAATGTTCGTTCCTTGTCAAATTTTTCAACAGATACCAACCAGCGTCTTCCTTCTCTCCCGTTAAATTTTCATTTTCCCTTTATTCCCTCAAATTGGAGCTAACGCCCCGAAGCAAGGTAAAAAAGACCTCTGTCAAATATTCCGGTTCAACCCCCAAAGTATTTTTCATACCCTCGGAAAAGATGTTTCCACAACGGTTTTTTTTTCGGAATGAGAAATCGTTTCTGTCTGTCGAAGGGTGAAGGGTTTCTCTCTCCACCCGCGAAACATTCTACCCCTAAAACGTATGAAACCCTTCGCAGGGTAGCCAATATATAATATTGAAAATTCGAAATCGTGAGAGAAATTATCAAAACCCGTAACGTAGCTCGTGGATCCATTTTTTTTAAGGGTTGATAATTCTCACCCTTGCAATATATATCCAAACAGTACTATCTACTTCTACCAATTTTGTTCCGCCACGCTTCCCATAGTTCTCTCCCCCTCAACAGCTTACCAAGAGCATCCTCGAAAACTTAAAGCTCAAAATCTCAACCCTCGAAACAACCCCTATACAAAATCACATCAACGACGTCATAAACAAACACTTAACTTTTCTACGTATGTATTGTCGCTGTACATACATACGTATATGTTACTGAACGCGATAAATTATTATTATTATAAGTTGTAAGTCCTTTATGGCTCCCTCTTATTTTACTTATAGTGCTATATATCCTGACTGGAAGTTGTCTCAGGATCCTCTCCCAATTTACCCAGCAACTACCTTACATTCGTTTTGCATATATGATGTCACGCAATTCCTTATACAAACTAAAGGGCCGGTACACATATAACGTAACGTCCTGTGCGTATATCGTCTTTTTATATCTATCCAAGTTCTTTGTATAACGTGGCTCGGCACTATATCGCATTTTCATCGCTCAATTTAGCCGACGGGCAATTTGACGAGACCTAACGAAAATTCGTCGATGCTGTTTGCCGGGATGACTCGTTCCGTAGGCTTTTTTAATGTTTGAAAATTTCGTGCCAGGGACGTAACATTTGAAATTCAGGCCCCCCGGTAACTAACTGCTTTACCTCTCCCTCCTTAATTTTTATTAATTTATTTCTAATGGCTATTCTGATATTATTGACTCATGATGCCATTAGTCTGCGAATTTATACCAAAATGGGACTGATCCTTCTTAACGTCATTTACCATCGAAAATTTGGGTGTAATTTGAGTCTGTGTGAAGTAATATTGGAAAAGGGTATCTTTTCTTTTCCAAAACGTTTATTTTTGAAAAATTTACATTAATAACGGCTGAAATGCTTTGGGTCTTTTTGGGAAAGTAATTTCTCACTATAATTTTCGTATATCTTAGTATGTACATGTGTCTTATATAATTTATACATAGATCGTGGATATACTTATATTTATCTTTCCAAGAAGATGAACGTTATCTCGCACTGGAGTTTGATCATAAATATTTGTATTAATTATTTTCGGTGGATCGGAAGTATCAGCAATTTTTAAAGCTTTTTCACTTTTTTTTTTACTTTGGTCCCTCCTCTCTGTTTCGTATCGTCTGAGCCTACATTTACTGACCCTCGTAGCTTTTTCTTAACTATTTTTCAGATATACATGGCGGCTGTGATACTTTGTGGACAGACACGCATCTTTCTAGACACGGTTTCGCGTGACGATTATACGTAGAAAGGGAAGGGAGAGAAATCGATGATAACTCGAGGAAGAAGACTTATTATCATTGCGATTTATTATCATTCTTGTTTATCGCGAAATTGCCTCTGTCTCCCCCTACCCTCAACTATCGAAAAATTATTGAATCCTCGTGTCGGAGTTTTTCATCACTCGTTATCGGGTAAAATTATTTTTGATTTTCGCGTAGCATATGCAGCCGTCTGTCTGACAAAATATTGAAAATTTGTTTCCTCTCAAATATCTACACCTTGATCTATGGATATATTTTATTTTTTTTAGAACTTTTTTTTTACCGAACACCAGAAATACTTGTGGACACCGGAATATATTAGTTTCCCGAAAACTAGGTGGTGCTAAGCGAAAAATAATTTTTGAAACTCCGATAAACTTTTACAATGAAATTCTCGTTAGCGGAGACTCTCGGTTCAGTTCCAACCCAGACCCCCCTCCCCCTCCCCCCCACAGGGATTTGCTTCTTTGAGAAACGATCATCAACCGCCATTCTCTTTTCTACCCCGTAGTAACCAGCTGACGCGAAAACGGGATTAGGGTTGGAGGGGGTGAGAAGAAGAAGGAACAAAGGGTGGTAACATAGGGTATTCTACTCGAAGGGATTCTTTTACTTTCTCTTCTTCTCCTGGCACTTTCTTTCTCTTCCACAGATAAATAATGGTAAATAGCTTCAATCTGTCGTCCTATTATGCTTGGGGGTGGCGGACGAACGATACGACGGGAGCTACACTTGGATGCTGCGCGCTAAGAACGACTAGGTAATCGCTTCCGCGTGAAATCCTGCGAGACTCGAGAGCGATAATCAGATTTCATTTGTACCATAAATGGTGTCTTATACCAGAGTGCAAATTACGTGTTCCAATATTGTTGCGGAGGCTGGAATAAATATTTGAGATAAAAATTGACGTCATTTTAGAATCGAGTAAGAGACGGGTACGAGATGAATCTGTATCACCGGACTGGAGTGCAATGAGCTTTTAATAAATATATAAATAATACCTGAATAAAGGATTATAGGTAAAAAAAGTATATGATTTTAGAAATAATTTTTTTAATAGAAATATTTTTTCAAATTATTTTTCAATCACTCTGTGCTTAGATCCGAAACGTACCGTAGAAATGTTTCCAATTGCTATGCACAGTCACTAGCGAAATTGCTCATTGATCGAATAATTCTGAACTGTTGAGGCATTAAATGCGGCGGGGATATTACGTGGTTCAAGAGGTGGAGATTCAGGACGAGTGGATCTGCCGAGGCTACAGTCACTTCCGTTTGCCATTCTATTTCAGTGAGTTGAAATGAAAACAGCCGAAAGCTGACCAAATATCTAATCATTTCTCTGAAGTACCCACTCGGAGTTCTAATCTCTTACAAGTTGCCATTTTGTTTTCTTATCTACTGATATTCCGTTATTCCCGCGTTTCACCTCCATATTTCTTTGGGATCTGTATATCAATTTATATCTACGCTCCGTTTGTCGATTTTGCAAGCACATCACGTAAGGATCAAGGATGGTTCCTGTTGTTATTTTTCGTCATTATTTCGCCTCGATCGCGCACGTGGAAAGTAGGTCGAGAGATCCCTGAGATACTGACTTTTATTCAGTATGTCGTCACTGCTATCAGTATCGTCAAGTCGCATATTCAATGGCTATTCCTGATATCTCAGAACAGTCCATGGACTCGTGATACTTCGAAAAAATTCCTAAATGTGTATACCAAAGATGTTTTTTTGAAAAATGACAAAAAATGATAACATTTTTGGCAGAGAAACATCCGGTATATTTAATCACGAACCGATTTGCCGTTTCAGGCATTTTTTGAGTCCCGAATAAAATTTTACGTCACACGAAATGTACGCGATTTTTTTTCTACTGTCTCCAAAAACTTTTACATCGGCATCAACATACACGAGTGCTTTCGGTCTACCATATGGACACTTAAAATCAAACTTATCCGTTCCACTTGAACTCACTTTGAGGGTTGACCCTTTTTCTACCCTTCATTTTGGGCTGCTATCAGGGAACGTAACCGGCATGTCTAGCTCTCGATAAGGGTTGGGGGCGGCATGGAATTCGTAAAAAGCATCTTTTCTATTCCAGAAGAGCAACGTCCCTGCGAGTTAGCGGCAGAAATATCGTATCCATAAAACGCAAGCCAACCGCGCCAGCAGAAATTCCAAATTTTTACGTGTTACCAGTGTGTTCGCCAGTGCCAATAAACGCAGGGTGCAGCTGCTCGTTGGTAGTTTTGGGGAGTGGGGGGTGGGTGGGTGGTTAACACTCATATAGGAAATACATAGGGAATATATATATGTATATACGAATACTCGCGGATGTGCTGCATGCATGGGGTGAGAATGCAGAAATGAAATACATAAGGGGACGCTGCATTCATTTACAATTCCGCAGGCTCTCATATCGACAGCCACGAGGGGTAGAGGGTGCATTCTATTTTCTATTATGGGGTAGTTTCACGCTGGACTGAAGAAAAATGAAAGTCGAGTCGTGGATAAAATGGCTGATCACGAGAGCTCGAAAACCTCATATGCTACGTGCATCAGATCCTCTGTGATGTGGGGGTGGCTGTAGGGTGTTACCGTTCGGTAGGAACTGTGCTGTATTTGCATAAAAATTTTTTTTTTGGAAACTATTGTATACAGTGGATCGTTTTTTCTAAATTGAAAACAAGCTTAATTTTTGAATTTACGAATGGTCGGTCTTCTTTGAGTTTTTTTTTACTGAGCTGTTAACATATTTTTTTAAATCATTCGGTATGTTGTTTTTGTTTTGGAAAATGTGTGAAAATTGCTGGGAACTTTGATTTTTGAAAAATGCATTTCAATTTTTGGTTCTCGATTCGATACGAGCTTTTACGCGATGACGTAACTTTACGTTCGCCTTTGAAGTTCGAAGCTTTTCTTTATGCGTTAAAATCTCGTGCTTTCAGGAAATACTCGCCGTGCTTACTTGTGCACGTGTTGGTGTTTGAGAATTTCTTTTTGAAATAACTCCTGAAAATCCTGAATGACAAGAAGCTTGAAAGAAGCGGATTTAAAGGGAGTATTGAGGAAAACGGTTGCTTTGAGCTTTCGGTTGTATTACAAGTCTATCTATAAAATTCTCGCGTTGATTCGCTAAGTACGTAAAAGTGGACTAAAGTTTTACAACCAAGATTTTACTGCATTTCAACGGCTGCGCTATATTCCGTCTTCTTATCATATCCCCTTAAAGATTACCAACTCAAGCCAAGTGTTGCTCCAATTTGCGATTCAAATGAAGAATGGACCCGAATTAAATCTTGCACAGTTCACGTCCCTCGAACAACCAGTTATTCCCATATAAATAAGTAGTCTCAGCATAAAACCCCAACAATCTGTTATCAGCATCGATTCAGTAATCAGATTTTGGATACGAATCCCATGGTCCATGATCCTCTTATCAGTATTCCAAAATCAATATTCCTCGAAGATCAGTACTTTCAAAAAAAAACCGCTCCAGACGAAATCATATTACAATACTTTTCACGCATATATTTCTGAAATCCAAATATTTCATAAGCATCCCCACCAAATTGTCCATTTGACGTAAACTCGCTCCATAGTTTTCGGTTTGGCGCAAAAATTTCTACAAACGACCAGATCTGTCGTTCGCGTGGCAGAATTAATCTCGAAGATTTTCGACGAACTTGATATATTTTGTTTTTCCATTTTGAAAACTCCAACAGCCTCTCCCCTCGAAATGAGGAAAACAGTCTAGGACGAAATAGGATGGAGCTAAGATGGCCGTCGAGGATAAAGATAAAAAATATATATAAAGAATTACACTGCCGCGTCACACAAGTTCTTCTTACGCTATTTTCAGACTGAGTAAAATACTTTGGGCTTCTTCTTCTCAACGCCCTTATTTATTTCCCAGTATTTATAAGGGTTGCTCTTACCTTGGTATTCTGTGTGCGCAACACGAACACGTATTTTCTATGTAGCACCCGCTTCTCCAATATGTATGTATATATATATATATATATATATATATATATATATATTACTACCCTTACACCGCACTGCAGGACACGTGTGCCACGTTACTAAGACGGATCACGACGTACATTTGCAGTTTTCTCTCATCATTTACCCGTGGAGACTCATATGCGAAATGTTCTTGTCCGCATACTAAACGCTCGTCTACAACAACAATTCGCACTCTGATCTCTTATTAGAAATGGCAACCCTCAAACGCAATTATATCCTGTCCCTCGGTATTTATCTTTTTGGATTCTTTATTTTTTTTCCTCTCTTACAATCACGTTTTTATTTTTCTTACGGTTCTCTAATTATGAAATTTTCATGCACGTCGCATTTTCGTCGCGAAAATTATTCATTGTCAGCCATCTCTAATAGCTTCCTTACGCGAAAAGGCGCCATAAGGCGTTGCTTGTATAGAGCTATTTTATCACTAGAAGTCCATTATCATCCCCTCGCTCCCCAGCCATCCCCGCCATCTCCCTCCAACACTATAACCCCTATGTTTATACACAGAGGAGAAACTGTGCATTACTAAGATAATTTAAAATTTACACTGTGAGCTAAAATACGTTACGATCTCAGGCTTGGAACCGGAAGTTGTTCTTATAGTGAAAATTGTAGGGTATCCAATTTGAACGAGAAATAATAATAATAGGTGCTACGTGATATATATCGTTGACCATCCTTATCTGTGACACCTTCTCGTTTCGTTGATTCAGAATTTACGCGGTTTTAGGAAAAAAAAATCCTTCTCTCGGTCCAGAATCGCCATCTAATGCACTCTGGTCTAACCACCGGCAGCAAGTATTCTTGCGAAATTTACGAGCGTTACATGAAGAAATATTACTTTGCGTTACAGTGAACTAGGTCAGTACTGGGAGACAATTTTTTTTCACAGGAAAAACTTTGGGATGAGTTTTAGCGTTATCATTGTCTGAATTGCAAAATTCTTTTTAAGCCCACCTGGAGCAATTCGTATTTCGCGCGAAATGCTTTAAATTCGTTGGTTTTGCTAACCGTGATTGCTTTTTGTCTTGTGTGCTCTTTCGATCTACGTGTAAAAATTTATATATATTTTATATATATCTTGTATATATCTCGTATAGTATAATGCAGCGTATATTTTTTGTTACACATAAAATATATTCTGCATGTATACGGGATATACGTAACGCGACTAAAAGTTATATATCCAATAACCCGTATGACTTTTTTATAACGGAATTTCTTTATTTTCTCCCTTCAAACATCTCAGACGCTCTTAATTGATCGATAAGTAATTTTGCTACGTTCCAGCGTTTTAATAAAAAAAAAAAAAAAATCCTGACTCTTCTGTATACATTTCGCGAAAATGACTAACTGCGTCGTTTTACTCAATGTTCCTGAAGGTGATTCGTTTAAGTGATGGTAATCGCTTAAATTGCTGTCATTCGTATATAAGCTGTATTAATTCGAGAATTTCGTAGAGCTTTGTTAAAGTTAATGATACTTTTTGGAAATTTTCGGGAATATCTCGAAGGTGGTCTTTATTTCAAAATATTACATGGAATTATGTCGCGCGAGGATCCTCGCGCTACTACTCGAGTAGTACAAACGATTTTGCTTTTAATTTTACCTAGATATATGTAAGATATATATAGGAGTATTATATGTAGGATCAGAGGATTAATTTAAATAAGACATTAAAGATCATTCCGACGAATTAAATGAAAGATTACTTAGACACGATTACCCAAGAGCTGCGTGGAATGCTTTCTTGCCTTTGCCCTGTAAACGAAGATTAGGCTGATCGCAAGGGATTACCCCTAATTTCGTTCGTATTCATCAAGGAAATTCACTAATTATTACTGTCAGGGTAGCCACTCTGCCTATCCACGTATTCCTCTTGATTCTCCTCATCTTCATTCCTGCCTCGTTCTTTCGTATACAGTTGGATTTTCATCTTGGGCACTTAATGCCTTTTCGAATAATTAGGCTAATTAAGCAGGAGGAAATTTATTTCGGATATAACTTTAATTCGGTGCTCGAGCTTCATTATTGAAATATTTGATTAATCCGTGTTGGATTATTTAAAAAAAAAAAAGGTTTCGAAAAAATATAATTTATTACTGGTTTACCAAAATTTTTTTATTCTGTTAGTGCAGAAGAGAAAAAGATGGCGTATCAATTTTTTTTCAAATTCTTTTGCCTTTTATTCCTTTATTTTATTTATAATGCAAATAAGGTATCGTCATGGTGTCCCATACAAAACCCAATAGACAACAATGTGCACAATGAAGAAATACGAGGATCAATGCTGAAAACCCAGAAATCTCTGCCATTAGAGCAGATTGATTTATGTCCGGTTTAATTCGGTTAACTTGGACGGAGATCGAAGTGAAAACAGGACATTGGCGTCACTGAGTTTCGACTGAAAGAAAAATTCGCCAAGACAGAGGGAACAGGGAATGAGAATGTGTTTTTCCCAAAAGCAAATAAATACTCGCGTCTTTCCCTCGATACCAAAAATTCACCTACATGCCTTACGCCCCTATTTAAATTACGTCTATGAATAAATCTTTGTTGATGAAAACAGACAAAGGTAAAATAGAAAAAATTTTGTTTTTTTTCCCTTTATTATTGATAAAATTATTCATTATATTGTGCAGTTTGAATTTCCCGCTTAATTCAATTTTTCGTGTACGAGCGATCTACATCTATATGCATTATTCATCGAATGAACTTTATGTTTAATGGTCGTCAGTTTATGCCAGAGTACCATAATGAACAATGCAAGAGACACGAACAAAAGGCATAGCCGATATGTAATACTGCTAAGAGCATTGCTGAAAGTCATTGTGGCTGACAGGAAGGAAGGGTAGTAGTATACAATAGACACGGTAGACTACCCCCGAGAACGTGCGGTACGAGCGGGTAGTTTTGCTTGAAGATTTTTCTGTAACTTTTTATCCGCCTTGAGAGCCACCAGTGAACGAGGGATTTGTTAAAGCCGGAAGTGGCCACTTTTCTATACAAGGGATGCGTATACGATAAACAATGGCTTCGTTTGACGCGTAAATTTCTGGTCTGGCAGATTGGTGTCCTCTATAGAAATAATTATGTATTCAGTATATAACAATGTGAAAGGTATTAATGAAATATGATTAATTAATGTATCATATAATATATTAAATATACAATTATTTCAGTGAGGGGCGGGGGCGGTTATTTGAAAATGTAGACTTTTTTTTTTCTTGATTCTATTCACAAAAACATTTGATAAAGCATCAACCTATTGTTTCATTGCGGGGGAAATATGTCATGTAAAGCTCTAAGGGATGTTTGTAAGGGTGGTACAGGGGACAGTGGAAATTTTTTGAGATTCCGGTATTATTTTTTTTTTTAAATCTATATCTCTCTTTGTGAAGTGTATCGCAAAGCGCGAGTTTTGGAAGTCGCGAAGATTATGAGAAACTGGATTATTTGAATCGTTTACGTTCGATTTCAAGCTTCAAGTCAATGTCATATGATTTTGTGGGTGGGTGTGAAATTTCAAATTTGAGAAAATGAGAAGCGAAGATTAAATTAAAAAAAAGGGTTTCCCTCGAATGGTTCTAATGGCTGGTGTATGTATAATGACGGAATCTAGTTCTCTTTGCACGGGTAAACGCAAGTTTTGGATCCAGCATCCCTTTGGCTTGCATTTATCTTTTCACCAAAGAAAAAGGTATTAAGTCCGTTGGGGGATTCCTTTCGAAGCAGCAGCGACCTTGTATTCGGCTTTTCCCGCGAATCATTCTTCTTCGAATCGAAATAAAAGGAAATAGTGGCTTTCGGGTAATCCCGTCGAGACTATTAGCGGTAAAGCGTTCGCTTTTCATGGTCCTTTACAAAATCCGCTTTTAGCAAGAATAAAACGGCGAGAGTGCTAATGGCCATTTTTAATTGTATTATCGATTCAATTATACACCGAAGCTTTTTCGTGCTTTCTCCTCACGATTTCATTCGGAGCTTGCATTCGTTTGCTGTCAATAAAAAATTTATAATACAAATTACGTGTAATTATTTTTTTTCAATAATCTATCCGAAACTCTACTGTATTTAAAAAAAAAGCTCAAGAAAAGCTCTAAGCACAGTCGTACTTTACATTCCTGTATCCAAGATGACAGGTCACATGTAGTACACAGCGAAAGCTGACGCAAAGAAAAAAAGCTTCTTTCAGTTTTACTTATCCCCAATCCCCGTACGTAATTCCTAATCTGGCAGGGGAGCATTCTTTATTTATCTCGCGGGTTCGCCAGGCTGTTTAAGCACAGGATGTGGGTTATCAGATCGCAAGCTTCTAAGCTTTGAATCGTTTAAGCTCGTCGAGGCTTTTTCGCTCTGAAAACATCAACGGCATCTAGATAGGATGTTTTAGAGTGTAGCGCTAAAAAACCTTTAGTACTCTCACGTTCCCATGGGGAAACAGAAATTTACGCTTTCCTATAAATTACCCATAGCCTTACGTCTCTAGTTGGCCACTGTTTCACATGGGATTTCGCGTAGACAGGAGAACAAAGAAAAAGAAAAAATGCTTCGACGCACACGCACTTTTTTTTTATTTATTTTTGTTTCCCTTGTAAATTCATCAATTTGTGTCCCCCTAACCGCCTCTCCTTATTTTTTTACGAGATCCAACTTCCACGTGACTCTTAACTGAGGAATAAGAGGTTTAATGTCCTCGAGAGTATAGTGACGTGTTTCTTCCTTCTGAAGATAAGGCTCAGTCGTTAAATTCAAGAAAGGTTCTTGGTCTTTGTTTCCTTGCCAAGCAATAAACAATCCTGTGAGCCCTAACGACGACACGTTTTACCGCCTGCTGAATCGTTTCTTGTACGACGTGGAAAGCGCAGCGCCATGTTTACTCCAGAATTTCGTTTTACTCTTGAATGAGCGTAGACGTGGGAATTATTAAACTGATTTTATACTTAAAAAAATATTTTATATAAAATCAAATTTTATAATTTTTAACACAAAGCATCGTATATTAGGTTTTGAATTAATTCTTTTTTTTTCATTTACACGTTTCCCAAAATTCTCATTCATTACTCCGGGTTCGCATCGAACGCTTGTAAATCCATTCTACATAGTATTCCATTCTCGCTGGTATATCACGGTTGGATTTGCAGGTGCGTAACGGGACCGGGTTACGAATGCAGCTGCACATTTATACAGTGTCGCACCTGAAGTGCACGCAGACGTGCATGGAATAGATCGATCGGTACGTTGTCACGTTCGACGTGGGAGACAGTAGACAGTAGGAGTTGCGAACCGTGAAATGGAGATAATGATTGGCGAACCAATCAGTTAACCAGACCGAGTCAGAATAGACTAATGAGGCAATGGCCGATAGTCGATGAGCTGCGCTATACGTGTCATTGAGAAGGGTTCGAATGGAAAAATAAAAGGTAGAACAGAAGTTTCGATCGAAAATAGCAGGGTGTGGATCATAAAAAAAACTATATTTTGGTTCAAAATAAAATGAGAATCTTAATACGTGAGATAGGATGGTTTTTTGGATTATAGGAATCTTTTTCATTGAGCACTTACAGCGGTTGAGGATACTTTGGAATTTAGTAGATTAAAACGTACAGCCGCCCATTGAGAATTGACCGTAGCTGATTGTGAACTACATACGTTATCGTTACTGGCTTCCTGGTGCAATAATGAAATCCCATGGGATTTGAATTTCATTGTTTTCGGTAAGACCAGTTACACGGGGCTTTCGTCATGGCAATATATTATCTGTTATTATTGCAGCAGGATTTCGCGCCACAATACCCCGAGAGCTTTAGAAGGCTAATCTCCATATTTTAATTAAACTTCGACCAGCTCGTAAATGCTAAATCAAAAACAGTAGGAGTCGAAAACAAAAAAGAAAATTTTTATCAAATAACGTGCCCTTTTCGTAAGTATTATCAAAAATATCAGCCAGAATACCTTTTCCCAATTCACCCGCAAATACGATTTCAATTATCCACCGTCGTCAGAGTATACCACACAACACGTTTTTTTTCTTTTAATTTTCAACATAAGTTCCAGGTCAAAATTCAAATTTCATATTTCGCAACTCCATGGAAATACTGTATCTCAAATGTGTATCTATAGCAAAAGATCTATTCACTGTGTACGAAAAGGAGAGGCATCCATTGGCATGGGCGAGTAGATATGCTAAGGGTAGGAAAGTGGTAGTATTGGTAGCAAGGGGTGGCAGGTTGGGCGGCATATGTCGTATATGGCGCCGTGCTGCTCGTACATCAACAACGTGATTCTCATGCATACTACCGGCATTTCTATATATGTATGTATGTATTCACATATGTACATAAGTGAGGGAAGGTATGTGTAAGTAGTCCTTACGTAACTGGTGCTCTCCCATACGTGCATATAAGCAAGCCTTCTACTGCCCTGGTAGGAACCACTGTTGTTTTATGTAACACACGTGAAAGTTCCTCAGTAGAAATGTTCGGTAGGGCGTCGCGACGTTCTGTATTCTTAGTCGCGACGTATCTTATATATCTTTATCTTGACTCTCTTTACCCCAATTCTCCTGCCATCTCCTTTTCACGAACTCCTCCATATATCTTCTCACGGGAGACAGATGCGTGCAAGATGCAGAAAAGTTCCTATAAACTTGAAATTGGTTGTTTCGCTTCTGCAGTTGGTATCTTGGCTGTCTAGGAATTTTTGATGCGATACGTTACCTTCCTTATATAGGATGTATAGATTTTTTTTTATATGCAGCTTGCATTTGCATATACTTTTTTTTTGTGGGCAGGGGGGAGAGAGTATTTTATCGAGGTGAATTTTGGGTTGGGAATTTTTTTTATGGAGATAAAAATATCCCTAGGTATATCGAAGATTATGGAAATCTTTTGGGGAAATATTTTAATCAGTTCCGATTTTGTGGATTCGTTTCGTTCGATTTACGTAAAATCTCGGGCGAGATTATTGGAATATCGTAAACGGTACTTATTCGATTCAGTGAATCGCGTTATTTAATAAAATTAGTTTTCTCCTGCTTCATTGAAACTCATCATTTTCGTATTAGTCGTCGCGCTATTCTAACGGCGCAACGTTCTTCAGCTGCTACGTTCACTCTATACCGATTTCCGGTAAATCTTTGATAAAATATTCAACGAGTAGTTTTTTTTCTTTCCCTGTTTCGTAAGTCAGTGTCACTGTGCGCGACGGCCATTTATGAGGAAACAATCTGCTAAAAGCACAGAGGGGTTGGTTAGCGGGGGGGCCGTGAGGGGATTTGAAACTTTTCATTCGAGTGCGAAAGCACGAAGGGGAACTCGAGCTTCTAGTAAGTACTTCCACGTGTCGATGAAGCGTAACGAAAGCGATTGTATCATGGAAGAATTTTTCAAATATCCGTTTAACTTTTTTTTTTTTCGTATCTCTTTCACGAATGACGAATTTTGAAAATTACGCAAAACTTTCTGGTAGGTGAAATTATTTTTTGTCGCTTATTAATTTAACAAAAAAATTTTTTCCCTCTTCGTCAGCATCGTACTTTCTCCCTCTTATTCGTATATCCGCGTTCCCTAGGAGATTCAAGACGTCGCGTTAGCGGTATCTTCCAAGCGATTAATTCTCGAAAGAAAAATGAAAAATGTCTTTGCCACCCCTTTCGTAAAGTTTTCTGCCTGGTATGCAAGTGTCGCCAGTGTGGAGGGTAGAAACAAACGAGCCGGCAAAACGAATTATGCTAATCCAAACTTGATTACCGTTAAGAGGGTGATACCTCAGTCCTTTTTTTTTGTGACCTTCGGTACCCAAAGTCACACCCACCCCCCCCTTACACACCCCGTTTGAGGATAAAATCTGATAAGCATAGATTATAGAAAACGCGTGATACCTGGTTTCACGGGGAAATATGAAAGATATATAAACCACCCCTATTGCCTCTCGAATTTTTTTTTTTTAATGTATACGTGACTTCCATTACAACCCCTATTTTTGAATGAGTAGAATTTTCCCTTCGGATAATTTTACCGGTGTTTTTTCACCGGTGACCTTGAAGTATCCTCGATTTTAGAGCTTTCACGGAAAAGATGAAAAGTTACCCCTTAACCGCCGACAAGAAGGGGCTGTTTATTTATTTGAGAAGCACCGAGTTCGGGG
Organism: Trachelus tabidus; assembly: GCA_030142655.1. NCBI lineage: Eukaryota > Metazoa > Arthropoda > Insecta > Hymenoptera > Cephidae > Trachelus > Trachelus tabidus. The sequence goes on along the minus strand of JARQTI010000189.1, from coordinate 48,392 downwards.
ATGGGTGTCACGATTTCTTTGGCTGATAAGAGTGCTGGGGTAGGATCGAAAGAGGGTGGTACGGCCTAAGTCACTTATCATCCCCTTTTACGACGACTTAAAAAATCAATTGCAATGCATGTTCCTTAATCCCCAAGATTCACTCCTGTCAAAATATCAGCATGGCGCCTGTGCGAAATTCATTTCGCAAAAAAAAAAAAGGTCACTCACGTTTATTTGCTGCGTCGAATAAAGCGTAACAGAATAAAATAAAAGAGTAGAAATTTCCGTCGCATCCACTAACAGCAATTAACACAGGAATCTCTGAAAAGTGCCAAAGAGAAAATTCTACCCCATTCGACACTAGATTTCCGAATCCAAGAGATATATGTCTCTATGCTTGTACACATTTGCTGAACCACGTAGATACCACGTGACGTAACTACGTAATTCGACGCTACGAGACGCCCAGCGTCGATCTTGCGTTTCACAGCAAATGGACGTATTTTTTTTACAAACTGCCGTTAAAATTTTACAAACGGAATTACTTGTGAGTATTTGAGTGCCCAGTGACCGTTACCTAACTTCACTCGAATAAACCCCAAGCTTTGTACCTGATTGAAATTAATTAACAACTGTTACAGTAATGGCCTTTCAACTGTTTGCTGCACCCATTTCATGGAACCCAAAGGAAGTAGCTTTTCACCTAAAAATAAATTATAAACAAAGCGCAAAAAGTTTTCGTATCCCTTTTTGTCGGTTTCTCCGAGTAACTTTCACCGAGTGGACAAGGCTGCCGTCATTTTCTTTCTTTTGCCTTGATGAAATCTTTACGTTACTTTTCCACCCATCTTCTTCGCACCTTCATTATGTCCGAGTCCTTTCACTCTCCCTCTCGTCACCATCGTGTATAACAATTACCGTCGAGTCTTGAGGTTTTTCATTATCTCTCTTTTTTTTCTTCTTCCTCCTCTTTGTCAAAACCCTCAGTGGCAAGTTTTCTACGGTGCTTTTAGCAAATTGTCTTCCGATCTTCTTCTTACCAGCCGCGCACTTCGATCAATCTTCTTGGACAACTATGACGTTTCTTCTGCCTCCCCCATCACCCCAGCCCGCTCTTGGCCACATCCCTTTTCAATTTTGTAGTTCTTCTTTTTCTTAGTGTCTGTATTATTTTTGTATCCTCTCATCACTATCATACTTTTGATATTGTATCCGAGATATTGAAAAATTTTTGGCCTCAGTGTATCAGTATTTTTAAAATTTCCAGAATTATTCCTTTCAAGGAAATTAATTCCACTTCGTTGCTTTATATTGCTTCGGGTGGGAGACTGGTGCTGGTGACTATTGCGCGAATCTCTTGTTTCATTAAACTTGCGTGTAGAGACAGTCGACCTATATTCTCATTCGAGCATTAATCGAGATCCTTTGTATTTTGATAATGTCAACGCGATCCTGTGCATCTGGATTACGTAATGTTGTGACAGTTCGTTAAGTCGAATATATATATTTTTAAAAATTTTATCTAAGAGAGGGTTATGGAAATAATTGAATTGTATTGGATATTTTTTTTTATTTCGGATATTTTAGAAAGTTTAGACCGAGATCATCGTTATCACCTGCTTTAATTAATTTTAATTTAAACCTACGATTTCATCGGAACAATAAATGACGCTAAAGCGGTTCTGGATCTTTCTAGAACATTCAGTAGTTTCTCGATGTTGAGTAATTAGACCGAGAGACTCGGGTAGGACAAACGGGGGTATTGTTTACTTGCCTAGCCTCTACTGTACTCAGTTAGGGTTTGGGTTTGGGTCTGGGGGTGTCGTGGCAAATGGTATGTATTTGTTTAAGCTACCACATCAAGTGATATATATTATCCCGTTTGACTGAGGTTGATCGAATTCGATTACTGGTCAGGTCGGATATCCTGTGGGTGCCCAGAATACTATCAGTAGTAGTTGGGAGCAATAGCGGTAGGGGAGTAGTAGGAGGAGGAAATGATAGTAGTAGTAGTAGTAGTAGTAGTAGCAGCAGCAGCAGCATCAGTAGTAGTAGCAGCACTGATAGCAGGTACCTACTATATATACTCTAAACTTAAAAAAAAAATTAAAAATCCACCATTCTTCAGATTCAAATTTTCATTACAGATCTGATCAGATCTCTGGAGGTTGTGGAAATCGGTAGAAAATTAGTTTCACATATTCCAAGAAAGTTAACCCCATGTTTCCAAACGGTAATGAGAAGAAAAAAAATTAGAAAATTATCTTTTAGATTTCATTTTCAAAAAGTGTCTGTCTAAATTTCTTTATTTCTTTATGACGTAGCGAATTACATATCCATTATACGATCAACGAAATTAGACGCAATAATCGCTTGGAAACTAAAATAAATATCTTCATTGTTGGCTTCCCTACGTTCGACTGGAAGCCGCGGTTACTCGGGGTAGTATATTCAGCTACCCCTATTTCTGGTTTCCTATTCGTAAATTCCATTTCGCCCTTTACCGCTACCCTTCGCACAAACACGAAATCACTCTGCCGTAGCTCTATTTATTTTGCCACCCCGTGAAGATACACCCTTATAGACGCACCTCGTAGTCGCCGTTATTTACAATGCAAGCAAACCGCGAGGTACGATGGGTGCGAGACGTCGTGAGAAAAATAGGGTATGCCAAAGATAGAAAACCATTGTGTATATATTCAGGGTTGATCATCCCCGTCGACTGAAAGGGGTCAGTTTATTCCAATGGATTTTCCCGTAGCTTCCACCCCTTCTCTCTCCTCAGCCATCTTTTTTTCCAAATGTTCTATTATTTTCCTGAATAAGATTTTTTGTTGTTTTCGAAATTAGCGTTATTAGAAAAAAGCCCCATATTTTTCAAAAATGTATTATCCCCTTGACATTCCAATCTTCTTATGGTAGAGTATCTCTAAACGCTATTTAAATACTAACACACGCGTGAGTAATAATTATATTTATTTATCGGAGTGATGACCCAGCTAGAATTACACTTGACAGAAGAAGGGTCTCTGTTATGGTCCTCTTTAATTATAATAAAACCTCCCCTATTAAACTACAGGGAATAGAAACTTGCGCCAAGTTGGAACAACCCTATCAGATAAGGGATGATATTTGGTATTACACAGGAGGAAGGGATCATTGTTTTCTATTAATCTGAAGTAATTCACAAGCAGTCACGTATGAATACAAACACAGGCATACAAGGAGAACAGTGTATAACATTATTATTATTATTATTGTCCCACCAACCCTTGTTAACTTCATTAAAAAGCAATTATACTGGTTTCGAAAGTTTCCGTTTCCACGTATAATCACTCTTGCTTTTCTTCTCTATTATATTATCTTGTTTCTCGGTAGATAAAAACTTCATCTAGATAATTTAATAGATCATCGTTATATACGGTGTGAATCCGTAAAATCTGTCTCGAAAGCTCATCCATCATTCTTCGTAGTTATTGCGATTGCATTTCCGGGCAAGATAAATTTCTCTTATTAAGAAGTTTAACGTCATTAAACAAAAGTCGTTCGTTACGATTACGAAGAGTACTCAATATTCAGGTAATTTTACTTGTCGCTTCATAATTAATGAGTTTATATCCTTTGTCCCATTTCAGTACCAAAAGTCGAGATTGTGGATGAACGCGGTGCTACGGCTGGTGATAAATTCTACAAAGCAGGTAGCACGATAGAACTGAAGTGCGTCGTGAGTAAAGTTCCCCATCCGACCGGTTACGTAACATGGCGCCACGGATCACGTATGCTCAATTACGACACGACTCGCGGTGGAATTAGGTAAGTCTATCATTTTCATTAATTACACACCAGATATACACGTACCTGCAGATTCTATTGACGTTCATTCTGTGAAGTGCGGATATGCACGTGGGTATTTCGATTTTGCCGCTGGCGGCGCTGCTGTCGCCCATTACGTTAAACGGACTTACGAGAGAATCACGTAGCTCATCAAATTGATGACTGTTACGCTTATAGTTGGTGGTCCAGGGAGGAAGGGCTGATTAAAATAAGGTATAGGTTGGATTAAATGAGGATAAAAAATGGCGCGGGTTTCTTTAAAGGTCAATTTTATATTTTATCCGGATTAAACGTACGGTCGTGTGTTATTGGTATAATGGTATTTTTTTTATGTGTGGCTGTGGATGTTATACTAGAGATTTTTCTTTCATTTAAAAAAAATGAAATTCAACCTCAAGCGACACGAGTGCGGTCGCTACCGAAGTACGACCTTCCCGACAGGAGTAATTTTACCGGCCGGCTGGCAGTTTATGCAGACTGCATAGGAATTCTAATTGCTTCGATAAAGAATGGAGCGACCGTTGAATTTTGAAAGGCTTTCATTAAAGTTCTCTCGGGCGGCCGTGTGTGACCTAATTGGTTATATACCGGAATTCATGAATTTAAAACATTAGCCACGTCCACCGCTTCGATTCTATTTTGTTGTCAAGCTTTCAATCACGGAACGCATCGTGGTTGGCTGAAGGGGATGGGGATTGTGTATGATAAAGGCTGGAAGTGGGGGAGGCTCGAGCAGTAGAAGCATTTGAAAATGAAATTTTGTCGAATTAAGTGAATCGCTTAAATATCCATAATTGACGATTTGCTGGAATTTGGAAAACATGTATATTCATTACCTCGGAATTTCGTATTAGGAATTCGTTGTACAGCGAACGTTCTTTTTTTTATCTGCGTGTGGTACTTATTAATATTTGGAATTTAATTATTTATTTATTTGATTTTATAGATTATTTCATTCATAAGATTTATTCTTGAAAATCGACTTTCGCGTGACCCAGCGCCGCGATAATTGTATTCAGATAACTCGAACCCGACACACACAGGTATCGATATGCAATGACCGTAATGGCGGGAATTTTGAATAAAACATTCCACCCTTTCAAAGCCTTTATCAATCACGATAAATCCGTAGTATCCGATCACAATTACCGCTTATATTTTACGTCCTCCCCTTTATAAACGTCACAAGCAACACACTGTGGACTTAGGTTAAAAATGCAGTAAGCCGCGCGATATATTTTTATTTCCTTTTTTCCTTCACGTTAAACACACACGAGTCGTGGGAGCTTTTACTACGTACTTCAATGTGCCACGCTCAAACTATTTCGCTACCCAAAGACTTTTTAGACAGTAAACTAAGGGTTGGTTTAAGAATTTTTTTTATTTCACGAGTATGTCACGGGATTCTCGAGAGTTAAAAAAAGAGGGGGTCAAAAAGCATAAAGAAAGAAAGACAAACTCTTCGGGACTTTGCCGAGCTCTTATATCTTAACCAGGGGTTTCTGTGTGTAGATGCCTCTTTTGAGGGTTGGTCTTTCTCATGTAATACTCGCCAGGGTCGGTAGACAAGACTGGGCCAAGTTTTCGGGCTGGAGTGCGAAGTAGACGCAGGAAGTTAGTTAGCACTGGCATAACGTTATTAGAGACTTTGGGCGGACCACATTAAGGGCTTCTCTACTAGTTCACCCTCTTCGTGTCTCCCGGGCTTTTCAACCACCCCAATCCGTTTTCTACCCCTTCTGCACTGCCAATGTCAATTGACCGTCTGGTTCAGTTCGGAACGTTAGAGTTGATAAAAAAACGTATGAATTTGAATGCCGATGCGGATTTTTTTAGAACTAACGAAAACGGTGCAACGTTAATTTGTATAATAAAAAAAAATCGTTCTTTTAAAAATTTAATGATCAACTTTCATCTACTTGGTAGCTTTGCGACGAATAATGCTTCGATTAAATATTTAGATTATAGCAGGAGCTTGTGATTGGCCTGCCATGTATGTGCTCGAACCAGACAACCGTGGATATTTACCGTGACTTAATATTTGCCAAGTTAACATGTTTAACAATCCATTTCATTGCACGGTACGACTGACGTGTCTACTGTGCTTGCTTGTATTACCCACGGCCGGATAACAATTGCCATTCGCTGTCCGGTCATAGAGAGAATGCTCAACGGCTCGTAAATTTCCAGGCAGAAAATCGCTGGGTGGATTCGAAAAATCGGAAACCAATGGAATCCACGCTGCAAAGAGTAAAAAAAGATGTATAAAGGCGAACTGAACGAGACTACCGAAAAGTATTTGGAAAGCAAAACCAGAGCGTGACGGCTGGATGCACTCGATGTAAATGCAGTTTGCATTATTTTTTTTTTACCAAAGACAAAAAAGGAGACACGACACAGATACGGAAGATGGATGCCGGAACACGAAACAGAGTACGGATAGGTCTGCATTTAAATGCAGGTAACGCGAAAGGTGGCGTAAAATAAATTTTTAATTTACGTGGATAAATTTTTACGGATGATGTTAATTGGTTTTATTCGAAATCGTGTCTAATTAAATTCTTTGGTATTGTCTGATTATTTAGTGGGTTTCGTATAAATCAGCTGATGCTACGCCCTCTACTCGAGACTCGATGCTAGGTCTTATCAGCCCTCTTTCTCATCCCTTACGAATTGCATCCCTGCATAATTGACACTGGACTGCTGCAAGTCAGTGCAGTCGACATTTCCATTAGATCGTGCTGCACTATGAGAGATTAAAAGTGCACTTTGTTAATGCACTTAAAAGTGCTATTGTTTTAGCTTTGGATAATTAATTTTATTCCTGAAAAAGACATTAATCCTTGTTATTAAAATTTTGCGACTTTATGTGGTATCATTTAGGTCAAGTTTTTTTTTGTAACTTTGTCACACGGGACTAAAATATGAAAGGTTCACTGTCGAAAGGACTTGAGTCGCGAAATGGGTCACTTTAATGGTTATTAGGGTAAATTATGAGAGGACGTAGTCAGAGGAACTCTGGACCATCTGATGTGAACTTGCTAATTAGCTATGTCATCGGGCTTGTACAACTTGAAATTTCAATGATGAGCTTGATGTATCAGGTGTTTTGAAAGAAGCACGTATTTTGTTGAATTCTACAAAGACGTCTTAAGTTTTTGTTATCTCATTAAAATTATAGTTCCCATTCGATTTCTTTTTGCAAGCTTGGCTGGACCGCCAATCACTAATTAAATATTTCTTCGATGAGAATTTCTCATGAAAGCTTCGAATCGTGCTTGCAAGTTTGACTCAGCTAAGTTTCGAACTATATTCGAACTCCTTTCTCTCTATCTCTTTGTACGTGTCTACTGGCGACGTAAGTCGTTTGAATATTCGCCCTCAAGGGAATTTACTTCCGTGACATATCGCGCTCTTGTAAACGTACCGATTCGAAAGCATTGAATAATCCCTGCGTAAATTGTATTTTCAAAGGGAAATTTTGTTTGGCATTATTCCATTTTTTTTTTGAAAACCGAAAACAATGTCACGCAATAGTGCATTTCGTGATCGCAGAATTCAGGTATATTGAAAAGATTTGTTTAATTTGGAAATATTAATCTGTCAATTTCGTTTTTCAATAATTGTACAAATATCTGTTATAATTTGCGATACATTCATTAATCCCTTAAATAATTACTTTTTCGATATAAATGCAACTTCATTCTTTGAATTTATCAAATTTCAATTCGTAATTTTGACGCGTTTTCAGTGATTGTTTTTTAACTCTGTATAGATATAATTAAATAGGGGTACATTTGTTCGAAATTTATCAATCAAAACGCGATTCAAAACTACGTATCCATAAACACTCGTGTTTCATTGGGGAAAATTATCTGACAGATATCCATTACTCGTCAGATATGGTATCACCTGGTAAATTTAAAAAATGACTCTTATCAGTGCTTTCTTGCGAAAAACCGGTCTTTTTCATATTTATCTAATATTGCGGACTCTACTGAAAATTGTTATCGTACTCATTGTATGTACAAGAGGAAGGAAAATCTGTTAACTTCAGATCCGTCCGGTGCTTTGTTGTTGGCTGCACAAAAGCTTTTCAACGTTTTGAAGAGACCGAAGGTAAAAAAAAAATTACTAACATGGAGCTTAACCATAGGTAGCACAGGTTAACGGAAACTATCCTTATTTTATTATATTTCATGATTGGACAATTCTTGTTGGTATAATTTGATAAATTGTAGATATTGCAATTTTAGACTCACGTAATTGCTTACGAAAGAATATTTTTGAAGATCAACGTTTTTAGCCTAAATTTTCATATCGTCCAAGAATCAAGGTTTATGAAGGTTTTCGAGAAAAGTTCCAAACTTTCCTTTCTTGTTTCTTTCATCGAATTACCGTTATCATCCTCCGGGGTTGTTTAGACGAATTCTTGGGGTCGGTACGAGAATTCCTAAGAAGTGGTTTCAGCTCCAGTATGTTATCGTGCTAGGGTGAGCGAAGGTCTTTCTACAAAACGGGGTCATGAACTCACTGATAATATTCCCAAATGGCTTGGCCCTGTTCTCATTATGGGGAATGTTTATTGAAATTTTTATGTAGTCTGCTTTGCATTTTTATACGCAACCTCAGAAAGCACTACCTATAACTATGCTCCTGTGCCAGCTCGTAGGTAATAACGGGTAATTAATAAGAAGAAATGGTTGCATTAATAATCACGACGTGAACAATTAACGTTAATGATGATCATCACTATTTGAGTTTACAACATAAGCAATTAAAAAATTTTTTTTTAATTAAATCAACAAATTATTCTTTGATCATCATTACCATTATTTATTTGTTACTGTACCTGAATGATTTATTTTTATCTAACAAAGTATACATGTTCATTTACTTTCTTTTTTATTCATTCATCCCAAATGGTTTTACAGACGATTCTCCCGTCAGAGAGCGCGATTTTTCATTTGGGCTTTTCGTTTATCGCGCCTACCTCAACCAGCCAGCGTTTCTCATCGGATTAATATTTGATTTATTCCACACGACAGCGCGGCACCCCCTTTCTGCCTCCATGACAGTTCCACCTGAACTCCCAACCCTTATCGTACCAGCGGGATAACTCGAAAAGGTCCATATCCTTGATTTTCATGAGACGTATTTTTTTTGGATCATTAGCAAGCTCAACTCAGTAAAATTGCTTCTTATACAAATGTTATACCTTTACACCTAACACTAGTCAGTTGCGTTCGTAAAATTGATATACATAAGTTTCATCGGATCGACTTCGTCTCATGTATTATATATCGTTTTACCTACGAATCCGTATTGGCTTCTCCGAAAACTGATTAAACCATGTATTTAATAGGACAATGGACATTGCAAAGTGAAGTTGGCCACTTAAGATAACCCGTACCATCACTTCTTGGTTACACTTCCGTCTGTGGTTTACAGATGGCCATGGCAATGCAATTTGGAGAGTTTCTGGCAAACTTGATGTTGCTTCTGTACATTTTGCCATATAACACAGATCATCGGTACGTCTCAGAATTCTGACAGTGTTAGCCAACACTGTCGAATACAGAATTCCATATTTAATCTAATCCATTTCTTAGACGGTACCGTAGAATGCTCTGTTATATTCAACAATGCAAAGACAATATATTAAAATATCGATTAATCGACTATAATAAATATCCTATCCTAAGCTTATCGATCGTTCGAGTCCATTGTCAGAGAATTCACTAACAATACACCACACCGCGTGACTAGGAATATTTTCGGTACACACCCATAACCCCGTATTGGCTCGCTGCCATTTCGTACTGGCCAGTAATTCGGTACAGTAGCCGCGGTCCAGAAGTGTTACTATAAATATAGTTTTATTGTCCGTTACAAGTCTTTATACAGCTTCGCCTCTTCCTTACTTCGGTCATTGATCTACGATGGCGATATCCCCCTGTAACTTGGCCTTAACTTCTGTTTCGTTGGGTCACCATTTTACAACTTCTTTCCGTACCTCGCGCACTTCCGTTTCACGGTCCCGCCACCGTGGCGCTGCTGTCCACTCTCGAACCTTCTTCTCTACGTATCTTTACGAAGTGGATATCCTTTTGACGTACAGACGGGTTCCGAAATCGAGGGATCCAGCATCTCATAATAATGGACCAGTAATGACTTCACGGTCGACCTTTATCTCGGTGAACAAGGAGCCAGGACATTAATGGCGCCCAAGGACCTTTACCCAAACTATCGGATATACCCAGTCACCACTTCACCAAGTAGATAGGGTTCGAGCTAACAACTTCTTATGCTTTACTTGGCCGTGGAACTTTATTTCTTCAAGTTGGAGGACTTTGCGAATAATTACTCTGTCATAGTTTTATCTTTTTTTTTTTCGTGGATAACAAGTTAAAAAAAACTTTTTTTATCAATATTCTTGCCCTTATCGGTTATGCGAATCTGGCAAGATCTCTCACTGAGACTTTAAGAAGGGTAAGCAAATGAATTTGTCGAATAGAATTTTTGTTATAATCAAATTAAATTGTACTTTAGTACGGTAGAATGACTTGGAGTATATATAGAACTTGTCTTTTCAAATAAAAAAGAAAATTTAAGTATCGTCTCAAGAGAAATTTCGAGTCTTACTCAAATACAGTTCATGTAAGAAAATTTTTCAAGTTTGTGTACAGAGCACGTTTTAATTCCTCAAGAAAATTTCAAGTATTTTTTTTCGTTTATAAAAACCTTCCAGAAAGAAAAGTCGAGTGTTAATAGCAAAATGGCGAAAATATACTCTTCTATACTGTCAAGGACCATACTACTCGAATGACAAATGGCTTATTTGCCATGAATCTTACAAAGAAAAAAAGGTCTCCTTATAAGAGACGAAGCGAAAGATAAAGAGAAGCGAAAGACTAAAGTATATCACTCCGCGGTCCGTTACCTTTAGCATTTACCGAGCTGCTGGAAAATTTAATTCCATCTTCAATTTACCTTAACCCTCTTTACTCTCTGGCTTCACATCAGCGTCGCTCTTTAACAAACCGTGAACCACAGTTAGGACTTCCTCAAGAAACCGAATGGAATTTTGAAAAACAACACGGACGAATAAGACTCCTCTGGTTTTCTTAAGAAGCCGGCTGGCCTTTCAAGAATTATGAATCTCCCAGCCTTAATCGGCAAGAGTGTTGTGGTAAGTTGACTTTTTCAAAATTCTTCACTCTCATTCACAATCCCAAGCGACCATGTTGAACATTTTCACTTAAAAACCCTCGTCGAATATTCCATACGTAAGGACGCATCTTGCTAATTAGTTTCAACCTTTCTTCTCCGCACTTAAAGTCTTTACTGTACCTTTTTCAACATTTGATAAAAAAACTGAGCAAAAGTTTTTCTCAAAATTAAGAAACCCTTAAACTATGCTCTTGCAGTTTCTCTCTACATCTAATCATTTACGTGACCATTGTATCCAACCGTTGGATGCATCCTAGTGCACGTTCCGTAAACAGTCTCGAATCCACGAAGCTTTTCGCGAATATTTCGAAAGCTTCCAGGATTATCCAGATGATATTCTCTGTCGCGAATCTCGGACTTGAATTTTCGTACGTGAAACATTGTTCTCTTGTGATTTACATGATTCAGCGGAAGTCTATTATTCCACATTCCTATTTTATTAGCCACCCTCCTCCCTTCTCTCTCTCTCCCTGGTTATGCTTCTGATATTACAGTCTTTTTACGCACCTCAAGTATAACTTACACTTTAGATTGTTTGAGTTCGTTCTGATCCAGAGTGTGGGGCTTGGACAATTGTTTCCCTAGTGTAAACAGGTCAGAAATAAATCCCGGCTTAACGTAGAGCTTAAAAGCTCTTAAAGCAGCACTTGGTACTTCGACTTCAGCCATGGCGATTCCTAGCGTCGGCCCAGTTCCTCTCGGCGCTTTTGCACCAGAGTGTATAATATGCAGTGTTACTCACATATGTGTGTGTATGCAATGTATATATAGTGTCGAGAACGTTTTCAGTAACGTATAAAATAGGTTAGCACCGGTCAAGGATAGCCTAAGCAAGATCTGTAGCGGGTTGCGCTGCAGATGTCTTAGGACCGGAGCAATAGAGCAATCTAGGAATTCCTAAGGTTGTAGCAGAAAGGAGCTTGATCGGTCGGTAACTGGACGGGTAAAATATTAGATTTTTTATGTCCCGACTGCAGGGTGTCTTACGGGCATGGGAAAGTCCCAGAAGGAAAGGCGAAAAATCCCGGGTCCAGCCCGTCTCGGTCAGCGGGCTGGACCAGCTCACGTGGACGGAGAAATTGAAAATACCTTTGCGACGAGCAAGTCGACAATACGCGTTTTAAAATAGGAATTTTGATAATGTGAAAAAGGCAATTTGTTTTTAATAAATATATATATGACTTTTTCGTTTGAGCGCCTGAACTCTCTGATGATCTTATAATCTTTGCTATCAAATACCCCACTTATATTTATACATATCGCTTAAACATTTTATCTAACTGCGTAAAAGGTTGAGTATCAATAGCAGCTTTGATGTACTCACGTGTGTACATACTTAGGTAAGGAGGTCAAATCGCCCCTCTTGCGGTATCTTGAGGATCCGCCTCAGGGTTTCCACCCTTCGATATTATGACGCAATACGGAACGCAAAGTAACGCGACCATTAGCATGAGGAGTCCATGAAGTTACGGGGTCTCGCATAATGGATAAAAAATGATGTCGATGATTTTAAATTACGACAGCCGTTTTCTGGTATACATAAATACTGTCCGATTTCAGGTTTTTTCTTTTTAGGGGCAGAAGGGAGGTTCAGTCGAACTTTCATTCTAAACGAACAAATGGGAAAATCATTCTTGACGTATTACCGACGATCGGTTTTATTGCTTGAGGAATTCTTATCCGTAATCACTTTATTCGTGGTGTCGAGATTATTATTAATTTGACTATTAATGAGACGTTCCACGAGGGCTTAACGAGATTCTCATTAGCTCCTTGACGAGGCGCCTAATAGACAAAAATGTTCCGTTAATAGAATGCCTAGGGTGTCTTTGTCCTAATTTCCTTGAGGACGACAGGGACGGCCTCCTGGGGCTCTTTGAAATTTCATGCTGCAACAATTTCACTAACATCATCGACGCTTCAGGATTTTGAGAAATCGCTACATTTTTTACTGCAAACTAATCTATTCAGTAAGTATATCAAATTCGATCATACAGGACTCTGGGGAAGATTCACAAAGTCCCAGCTGTCTCGCAAGATTTATGAGTTTATTTGCTAGCCATTACGCACACCGCGAAAACCACCCCCCACCCCCCTAACGTCATCAGCACGCGAACGGAATCTCAATTTTCATTACTGTCCCTCATCCTGAGTTTCATCTTCCATTCAGATCGGACCACTCGTATTCCAACCCCCTTAACAGGGGTTGACAATTTCGACAGCGGAAACTCTCATCTCTACTCTACGATACTGTGATATGCTAGAACGACGCTGCTTTGTACATGAATCATCCCTCTGTGCGATGACGCGTAATTCGAGGGTTATTTACAACCCCGTATTGATTAATGATTTCTCGAGATATTTTGAGAAGTATATGTTTACGCGATGCGGTTACGTTTTTGGAATTAATAGGAGATTTTTTCGATTGTTAAGGTACGATTTTTAAAATTATTTTCAACGTTTATGAATTTATCAAACAAATTTTGTGGTGGATTGGATTAAATATTTGGGGATTTTTTTTGGCTCAGGCGTGTTGTAAGACAAAAGCGAAATTGTACAGTTTAGTCACGTGACACGTTAATTAAACGTCATCCCCAGTTTGATACCGTCGACACGATAAATTTCATGTTAAAAGAGCGCAAAAAGCTTTTCTGCAAACACTTGCTCTAGCGTGCGACACGCCTACGTTTAAATGTGATTAATATCAAGTATAGGGTGCATCAGTCCGTTGGCAATACATGTTGTGTAATTTATAAAAACAATGCGTATCGTGATTTTATCAAATTTTGATATTCTTTTCGTTTTATTTTTTTTCATCTCTTTTTTTTCCCCCTATATCTTTTCCATGACTGGTCGCCCTTGTAATCGGCATATCTATGGATTAAATTTTTATTGATACATGCGTAATTGGGGGATGCCGTTGATACTTAATTTATAAAATAATTCATTACCGGATTGGGAAATTTTCCAAAATTCTTTTATGGTTTTTCGGTACTGCGATTTATTTACTGTTTTTTTTTTTCATTTCAATCCGTAAGCCGATTACGAGTCGAGTAGAGTATTTGTTGGCTAATTTGGATTTCCGTTCAATTATTATAAATTATCCCTTTGACGAAATATTTGAATTCTCTGTTACAAATTCTTTTGCGTGTCTGACTGGCGTATGTTGAATTACATTTTGAAATTTTGACGAATTCGTTTTCGAGGCTTACCGCTTGTTTTGTGGTAGACGGTTTGTAACGCTTGGTGTTGCTTTAATGAAAATGGTGGTTTGAGCTTGCGTAACATGACGTTAGAGTCATTGCGAAGGGAGACATAGTATATGTTATACATTTGTTCCCCGTTATCTACAGATTTTGAAAATTTTCATATTTCCCAACATCATACGAAAATTGAAATATTCGCAATGGAGTTGACTCTTTTATTGAAATTTCCAACGTGGCACTCTGATTTAGTTTAGCATTAAGAGATTGTCTAATTATCATCAACGAAGCAATGCTGTGACCGTGGAATGAGATTTAACTGAAATTTGGCAAGTGGAGTTTTTCGGGTCACGTGTTCCTTTGTGCCCTTGTTCTTCTGCATGTTGGACTAGTAATATTTCGAAGCCCTTTGTGCGAATTAATGTGCTGGCTATTCACGAGCCGTTTCAAATTGTACGACGGTATAATGAAGAGGAAAAATATTTTTTGAAAATTTGTCAAAATTTATTTTATTCCTCGACAATCACTCCTCTTTACACGAATACGCACGTTAGGCAAATCAGAACACCAAATTGCGTCCTGAAGTGTATAATATTAAGGAAAAAATTCATGTTTATCGTAGAGTATCTATTGAAAATATAATTGAAAAAAAAATTTTCGAATATATCAGTTTTGTAGTATTTTTTGTACGTGCTGCTATTACTGCTAAGTATCGATATTTATGTGAATTTATCGTATACATCCTGAATCGTAACCCATTCGGTTGAGAACATTTCCCGTCAAATTACAAAATTTTACAATCGAACGAATTCAGCTGAAACTCGTTAATGGATCGAGTGGCTTTTTAAATGGTTGCAAATGATATATATCACAGCGATAAAATATATAAATAAAAAATTACCCATTACTAACCATTTTCTGAGTGCAATTAGTCAATTGGACAATTTATACGTATTTCTTGTATACAATATCTTGTATACAATATACAATATTCTTGTATACAAAATCATTCGCTCACTGAAAACAATTATCTTGATTTCTCGTAATGAAAAGAAAACAGACTCCATCTGTTCAATACAAACGAGAACCAAGCATAGAAACCAGTCCTGAACTATCTGAAGCACTTTGGGTGATTTTCTTCTTAATTGCCATAATAAAACCAGACAATTTAAGTCCCTTTAAAACACGGGGATATATAACTTTACTTAATACCAGTAAATGTTTTCTACAAGAATAAATATATACATATTGTGATGTGATTTTTCGATTCGTGGTCACAAGGCGACTCCGGCTACCGATAACGTTCTCGATTTCTAGTGTAGAGCAGGCAGAGTTATAGTTTTGATAAGGTTAAGGGCAGGGAAAGAACCAACTGACCCGAGTTAAGGATTGGTGCCCAGCTGTCGCCCGATGCCCCGGGGGAAGCAGCCGTGGAGGATCTCCAAAAGTTACGTACCGATCCGTTAAGGAACGCTCTCAATTTGGTTTAAAGGGACGACTCGAGGGAGATGGAAGAGTTATCGGCTATAAGGGTCTCGACCAATCAGATGATCAGAATGATTAGTTCTCGAATTTGGCTGTTGTCAAAACAGTCTGGCTCGGGGCACCGACCGAGGTGTCACGAGCTGCCTCGCGCTCTCGTGTTATCTGTCGATAGTTTTTCTAGCCGTGTTTCGATACGGTGTAGCAAATTCTCGTTCGTGTAGTTTTCGCGTTGCTCTAGCTATGACCAGAAAATTCTATCGGTTTTCCGCGTGTGTTCGGAGGTCCAGTGTTGTGCTATAGTGCAGTGCCCATCTGATTGTGAGTGTCCCCTGGATGCAGTTCTCGGCCTTCACGGATCAGCTCCGGTGAGTTTCCCAATTTATTAATTGGTGAAGGGATTTCGATTTGATAGTTTAGATTCGTTCTGTTACGTTCTCGATTCGTCACTCTCTGTCTCTCGCACTATTTGCCTGACTCTTACTCTGAATCTCTTCACCTCGACTTAGCAGCCTGAGCAGCCGTGCATTTCTGTTATGTCCGCTCCTGTTCGTGCATACAGTTGCGTTTGCTGATTTTACGCGACCCCACAAATCTACAGGATCCGTTAAGTTATCGTATCTTCTGATAGGTTCCGTCAGAGCTCTCGTTTTGGTGGAGTTGGGCCTAGCCCACCCCCACTCCCAGTTCATACCGGCTCGTCAGTTCCCGGTGAAAAAAGAATTGGCTGGCGCCCGCCTGGCTCGCGGATGCATGAGCGAAGGGTGGACGGCCGAACGTATGTCGGTTCTCGAAAATAGTTTATTCTCGGATTTTTCGCTATCGATGCCGAGTCAAGAAAAATATACGTCACAATATATATATCAATAGTTAACGTTTGTATATATGCAAATATATTAGGTGTTGGAAAAGTGTACGAAGTTTTAGAACCGGCGAGTGTGTTTATGAACAAAGACGAAATGAATGGCAAGTTTCCGAGAGTGATAGTGAGGAACGGAAATAGTCAAAAAGAAGAATGGGCGATACCAAAAGAAAAAAGGTAAAGAGAATGGAGAAGGAAAGAAGATAAAAAAGAAAGGTGAGCCGCCCAGTACTTCCACCTACTATATTATCCTCGACTTAATCGTCCAGACTCGCGAACTTTTTATGGTCTATAATTCAAACTTT
>JARQTI010000189.1:6048-23817 GCA_030142655.1 Trachelus tabidus | reverse complement strand
AGAGAGACACAGAGAGAGAGAGAGAGAGAGAGAGAGAGAGAGAGAGAGAGAGAGAGAGAGAGAGAGAGAGAAAGCTTCCTCCTGCCAAGTCTTCACACGAAAGCTAATGAGATCGCATAGATATATAGTTATACAAAGTTGGATTATTCTCTATTATAACAAGATTATCATCCCTCAATTTTCAAAGGGGTTAAAGTCCACGCCCACCAGATTTGTCCCCTTTATCGAAGAACCTGACTGATTTACTTCACGTGGACGATTCCACCCAATATTTCTCTCGATTCGAAAGAGGATTTTTCGATTATTTAAAAGAAAAGGCCAAGATGGCTCCTTCAACCCTCGACCAATCACACGCTGAAATTTATACTCGACTTTTCAGTCCTAAGATTTTTCATCAGAAATTTCACGACACTTCTCACGTTGTAACAAGGGTGAGAACCGATTCTATGTATAATAGGATAGGGATGCTTTGTAAACCTAGGATTGTGATCGGTTAAGGGTAGCTTTGTAGAAACTATACGTATAGCCGTACGCTCTCATTCCGTGTCCTGCGTCATAGGTAACATAAGCAGATTATATGTATCTCTTGGTTGGGTACAGCGTACAGGTTTGTTACTGGGGTAGGATATCCCGCGCAGCAGGACATATCTGAGCTTGCAAGCTGCAACTTTTCCCATCAGCGCGCTTGCAAGCCCAGAGCTTGTTATGCGAAGCTTGAAGCATGTTACGCCAGATGCCGCATATTGGCTCACCTGACCTATCCCCCATGTGGACAGAAACAGGCGTGACCCTCTGATCTTGTAATTTGATACGATCGACATTTTTTTTCATCCTCCCCTCTCTTCGCCTTAATGCATTCTCGATCGCAGACTTTATACTTTATAAAGTTCCACGAGTTTTAAAGAACTCTCAGTTAAATTAGCAAAGCTTTATGCAATTACTTAAAAAAAAAAGTTGCATCTGGCTCATTAATCAAACTTCGCAAAAATTATTTTCAACGATCGCGACTTGCTATTCACTAACGCGGTTCAGCCCTCTTTCGTTTGAGCAGTATCCACCGCCTCCCCCCCGCTGTGCGGATAATAGAATTCCCATGTCAGGGTGGGAAAGCTCGAGCTTTGTTTTATCTCTTTGCTGAACGCTGCAAAGAATTTAATTCTCTGCCGGGCTACTTTTCGCCAATGCCAATGAAAATTGCACCGAAATGCATTTCGATGCACCATCCCTTAAATTCGGTATTATCTTCGCAGGATTCTTTGTTTTCTTCTTATCAGCGCATTTCAAATTGATCAATGTCATATCGGCTAAATCCAAACGAGGAATCTGAAATTTCTTCATATCTCTCGGCGACTCCTACAATATTCCTACAAAAATTCCTACAATATTGCAGCAGGAGATGAATCGCGATTAGTGAATCGAGGGATAGATGGAGAATGTGACGGGGGATGAAAATAAAGAGATATCACGAAGCTATGGTGGTTTCCATGAAATCAAGTCTCCTCCAGGGTGTACTTACCTAAGAGCTTTTTGCCTTCAAGTCGAATTCGCGCGATCCGCTTTATGTGAGAATATCCTCTTTTCCATTTCTGCGATATTCTCTTCACTCGTCCTCTCCCCCCCCCCTCTCTCTTTCTCATTGCCATCGTGCTCCTTTTAATATCAGTCTTTCTCCTCCCTGTAAAACCCCAAAGTTTCAGTTTCACTTTCTCGGTATCGTCGCTACTGACAAACAGTTCAAATTAGATAAAATTTTCGAGAGGGATGTAGCGCCAAAGCAGAGCCTAAGTTTGTCAGTACTTCTCCTTAAAACCAACCCTGCTTATTACAGGGTAGTTACAAGAATAATGGGCAACCTTATAATCTCTCTCTAATGCCCCAACCTCGTTGAAACTTTGGAAAACTCGACAGTGTTGCAGAGCCATACACAAAATCCTTACTCCAGTACGCGAGTTATAGCGGGAGGGTGGGAGGAGGTGGGGGGTAAATCTTGAACCTTTTTTTGAGAAAGAAAAAAATTTTATAGGGATTGTTTTTTTTTCTTCTCCTTCTATTTCATTTGAGAAAGCTTTACCTATTCGTTCTTATAAAGGAGGTTACTCGATATCCGTAACCGAAGTTATTGCTTCTAGAATTGGAAACCGTGCAAAGAAACGAGAAGCTGTGCAGTGATTTTTTCTTTTATTATAAAACTCCCTTTCTCTGATATTGAAGCTTTGTTCCGTACGAGGTACCAAACCGCGGAAAGTTGAAAGTTTCAAAGTAATTAAAATAAAATGAAAACCCTTTATTCATCAAGAGAAGTTCCTCGGCAGTTCCTTTGCCAGCTGTCTGAATATGGCGAAACTCTACGGGAAAGTGCGAAGTTGATTTGTATCAGCAATAATGGTAACCGGTATAAACGGTCTTAAATTATGAAATATAAAAATTCTGTTTGGTATAATTAATTTTTCGTCATTCTATCTCGCGAAGGTTGATTCGCACAGTTTGACGAAGGAGCTGAGCCAGTGCATTTTTTACTTTCAATTTGGTAACAATAAAAATTAAATTCATACTCGTGTTCGCGGGTGGAAAAAAAATCTATTTGAAAGTTTCGCGCGGCACTGGCTGCGCGTATGAGAGCAGTAATAACTATTATCGAATATTCAACAGAAAAGTAGCGTCCCATTCATATACAGTATGCGCAGTAGAAGAGAAACGCGATAAAAACCCATACAGCAGTAGTGCAGAATAAAAAGAAAATACATAGCGAGTAAAAAGTAGGAGGAGAATGAGGAATACGAGAAAAAAAAAGAATAGACACAAAGAAGCGGAATCGCAGCACCTCGACGTAAAAGAGTAGCTCGACGTTCCATTAACAAACGAGCGTGAAGTGGCAGTGCTAGACTTGATGGCAGTGCCGTTCCTATGAGCATTTGAGCCCGGACCTTTTACTCGAGCCTTTCAAGCTTTTCTTTCTTGTATTCCATGACCCCTCGAATGATCGTCAACTTTTTACTCAACAGTCCGATTATGGGGAACGCTTATCCATGAGGTCTCGTAGTTAGGAGTCTTTAATGGTGTCCAATAGAAAATACGTCAGACGATCTTCCATGGGATAAATATTATATATAATACATACATATAGCGAGCTTAAAAAAATTACTGTAGCAAGTCGTAGTTTAAAGCCAAGTCAAATGGAGTTGAAAGTAAAAGAAAAATAATGGATAGGTGGAAAGAATGAATGTTGATTAAAGGTTGATTTTTTTACGGTTAAGTGTAAGGGAGAGAGAAAAAAACATAGACACGTGGGAAAGCCCGTGAAAATTTTGGCATTCAAATGAAATTCCCAGTGGAAAAAGGCGAGCGTGTGTGGTATGCGGCAACGCGTTCTAAATTACGAATGGGTTAGGTTAGGGGTAAGTTGGGGGATGGTGCAGAACGCAGAAGGTTCAAGCAGGGTTGCAGAAGAGGGTGATGCAAGGAGGGAGGACTAGGTCGTGCGTGGGTTGGTGTAGGTGATGGTGAGAAGGATCCGAGAAGAGTGGTAGATCGTTGAGATGAAAAGGGGATGAAAGGGGGATGAAAGTCGAGAAGGCGCCAGCCACGTTCAGACTATCCGAACAATTCGGTCCACTGACTGTGAGAACTCGGATCTCACACTAAGTCCTCCGACTAGGCAACCAACCCGACTCCGAACACAGCTTCCCTTACGAAATTAAATTCTTGTGAATATAGAAAAAAATAAATAAAAAAAATCTGAGATCGACGTAGGAATGCCATTAAGTAAAACCTGTCGACCATTTCTTTAAAGCCCATATACCACTGTGTACCTGGATATAGGAAACCAAGAAAATACCATTCTCTGGAAAACAATATTTTTTTTAACAACACTTTCAAAATGCCAAATTATCTTTATAAATCATTAAAAAATAAAATTCTTGAATTCTTTGTGTCTTAAACAAAGTTTACAGATTCTCCCTCGTGTAACTGACATGCGTTAGTATGTCAAATCAAGGCTGACATGACAGTCGATGCCTTGGCACTCTGAAGAAATTTTATGCGGGATTCCAGGGTCAAGGGTAGTTTATTGAAAAGGGATGAAGAAAAGAGGATACTCTCAAAAATATTGTTACTCTTTTTCTTCTTATATTCATGTCTTATTACTTATAGTCATGTTCTCTTTTATATTATACGTGTTACACATATTGGTCCTTATATGGGACAAACGAAGAATCTCATTTTCCTGATGATCCTTGACCTCATATACACATCAAATAAAAATGGACTCTGTGAAAAGATACTTAACATCAGGGTCCATCGCGTCTCGGCTATCGTGCCATCTATTCGTCATGGACGCGATGAACCTGGATACGCGTTACCTGTGATTTCCGTCAGTTCCAAAATTTTTTAAAATGTAATTACAATTTCGTCTTTAATGATTTTGCGTAATTTTCCTTCAATCACCAAGAGATATTCACTAATGACCTAACCCCTGAACAAGTTCGGGAGCACGATGACGTCACTTAATCCCAATGCGATGAAATCGTTGAAAGTTTCAAAGTTTGACAAACGGGTTTCACGCAGCGACAAGAAAAGTTTTACCCCAAGTAGAATCTGTTACTTAATACAGGACATTGAAGTCCTTGAAAGAAATACCGATCGGAAGTAAATTTAAAAAAAGTATCTAGCATATTAAATTATCCTTCGTAATATCGCGGATTAATTCAATTTCCCATACAATATCGTCGACATCGAAATTCGGAATATAAAATTTATATAAATTAATACGATAAAAATGGTTTTTACATAATTTTAATATTATTGTATATCTAAAACAATTTATTCGATTCACACGATATCATCAGCTGCGTTCCTTATAACAAATTTTCCTTCTACTCTTATCGTAGTAAGCAGCTTCTTGCATATATGCTGCTTTATTATATTCCTCATCTAATTTCTAAAATCTTCACCGCCATCTATGAACTAATGCAGAAACTCAGTTGCAATGTATAGTATAAGGTCTCGCTCATGATTGTCCCTTAGGAGAACTAGGATTACTCGCCTAATCCATTCCAAACCGTACCATGTGTTCGTTTAAGCCCATTGTCTTGCGGCAACCAGATCCGCCCATATTCCCTATGGGATCCCAAAGTCATTTTCTCCGACCATTTCAGCGGAAGCACGTAAGAAAGGATTCAGAAGAATTGCCGGACGCGTCGCGACGCTTGCTCGTCGAACCCATAAGGATCCTGTCTACTCATTTTCCGCTACCTTGATTTACACCGAAGTGTCTTTTTTAAAAAAAGTGAAGCTAATTTTTTTTATTGCTTTCCTTATTTCATACTCCCCCCCCCCTTCATCTGTCACTTTATAATGGTACTCAAACATAGCAGATATTAATCGTCGACGCTTCTGCTTTCTGTTTCAGTGTAAAAACTGATATGGGCGCTGAAGGTGCGGTCTCGAGATTGTATATTGCGAACGCTAACAAAAAGGACAGCGGAAACTACAGCTGCGCTCTGGCGGATGTCGCTGCAACTACTGTCTCCGTTCATGTGCTGAATGGTGAGTAATTTTATTTGTTTCGTTAACCGAGCAGAGTTTTTGGCTACCAGAATATTTTGTATATAAAAGATTTAAGGAAAAAATGGGCATTTTAGGTTAAATTTGAATTTTTGCAAAATTTACGTCCGGATGTAATCGTACAGCTGCACTGATATGAGAAATGTCAACGATGCGTTGTGGTAGATTTGAGGGAACGTACCAGACGTAATAAAAATAAGTGGTAGTTATATAATATATATATATTTATATATATAAAGAACTGTCTCATATCGATAAAGGTGTTTATAGGGCGAGGCTTTGGTAAGTTAAGGGTTTTGTAAGCCTTCCATTCTTCCTTTGCCAATATAATTTTCCACCCTTTTGCTCAGCCAGTAATTGATTCACTCCTCCTATTCAATGGCTGCTATCTATTATGGTTTCTTGCCTGGTGAATCGGAAGAACTAAGTGGCGGGAGGGGGGGTGGGAACCATGGATAAATAATCGGACGAGAGTCAAGTCATGCTGCTGGCCATGACGGGTTGCTCGATTGGGTACTTCTCCTTCTCCATTTTCTTTTTTAACCATCCCCTTTTTTTACTTCCTCTTCTTGCATCACTGGTATTTCAAAAGTACACGAACCAATTGAATTTGCATTTTGTATACAAAAAATTGGACTATTTTTCTCTGCCAATCTTGCTCTTTTCACCCTCCAACTCCGAACCCTCTCAATACTTTGGTTCGAACTTGATGGAAATATCTTCGAGCCGAATATGCGGTTTTTTTATTTTGCGATAAAGTAATTAAGTAATTATTGCTAACTTTCATTACCATATAAAGCGTCGAGGTAAAATGGATATTAAAAAAAAATGAAGAATTTCCAAAACGTATTCTCGGACGACTAGCCGATTACAATTGAACTATAAGGAGTCACGCATCAGCTTTATCAGGTTGTCCAAGCACAATAAACTCACCCCGCGAAAACACATCCCAATCTGCGTGTGTTACGTGTAATTAAAATGAACTGCGAACGACCCTTCGCTCCCTGAACATGTTCCGCTATGTTACCAAGTAATGTGCGAATTCTACGCATTTACATAGATACAACGTTTCGCCAGGTTTCTGGGTAGCATACATGTATCCCAGTTTTTATTCTCCCTCGGCATCCAACCCAACCTTACACATTTTGCATTAATTTTTTTTTCCTTCCCTTTATTTTTATTCCACGTTCCCCGCTCGTTTAACAAAATACAGCGTAATGCTGTTTCAGTACAAAAGAACAGTAGGTAATTTTTATTATTTATCTTTTATTCATGTTCCACACGTAACTCCATGTTTTGCCGTTTCACTCTGGTTTTTCCCAAATTTTTTCTTCCCTTTCTCAATTGTTTACCGTCTCGCATCGGCTTTAAAAATTTTTCCGCGTATTTTCCTTCAACGATCCTATTTCACTAGTGCAACCTCATTGACTCCTCACCGTGTTACGTGCCGTCACAGCGACGTTCTCGTATTTCGCGTACGCAGAAAAGTTTTCAGGAAAAATATTCACCGACCCATTTTTCCCCACGGGTTTCATACGGCAATAAAAGTTTTTGGTATCCGCGAAATCGCATGTATAAAATCCCTTTTTCGCGCAGCACGATATGTCGCTAAACGCAGGCTTTACAAGGGGCTTTCGAACTTTTAGCAAGAAGCTCAACTAGTTTCGGAGCTTTCGCAAGGTTCGGCGCTAGTTTCGCCACTGGGAGGATCCTCTGCCACGAGAGAAAGCGCGTGCATTATTTATGGGGATTATCGTTGATTCCATGTAAAATCTCGTATCCGTACCACATGCAAGAGCAACCTTCTATGTTCCTGATGTTCCTCGTCGTAATCTTGGAACGAGAATCGAATCGAGGAATGATTTAAGCTCGAAGCTCTTTCATCCCTTTGTGCCCATATGACGCAATAAGTATTCCGTTCGTATTCCTTAGAGTATGAATTACGACTTACGTACGTTCGTTTGTACATAGATATGAAGCTAGAGTAGCGTAGCCAGCTTAGCGAATTTTTTTTTTTTATACTATTCAATGGGGCCAAGGAGCATTTTAAACATGTACGTTACGTTACATGAAAACTGATCTATTTCGTGAATTTCCCTTTACCCTGGAAACCATCAGCTGTGTTATAAGTCCTCTTTGCACGTTTGCAAATGTATTTCTGTACAAGCTGGAATAACTATGGTGCCTACCACTATTATTTCCTGTTTCATGGCAAAGCTAATGTCGCGTGTCGCTAAGTGGAGCTTTTCGTGTAGAACTCTGGTATCTCGAAGCAGCTTGAACATTTCGACACTAATGTCCTGAGTCCTTCACAGTCTTGTAGTTCCGTCTTTATCCGATTTCGTCAGGGAGGCGTCAGGGAAAGGCGGATCGTCGGGAAATCTGAATTTTCCTGGAACAACGTATTTTTAGAGTACTTTTACGTCTTCGTTATACGACCCAGTTTTCTTCTTGTTTTCCCGTCTTCATTATTCGTTTCTTTTTTGATTTTCTTTTTTTTCAATTTTCTTATTTTTTATCTCTTCTACGCTCTCGCGTTATCTTTATTGTCTAGTTCGAGCGCAGATTTTTCATTCCCTCTGCGGATAAAGAAGGACGCTTTGAAATTTGAATACCACACACGTTAAATCGTATTTCTTCGTCTTTAACTCTCATTCCCTTGCTTTCACCTCCTTCCGACGTTTCTCCTCTCGCACTGTTTTTATTCTAATTAATTTGCATCACTCCAGAGATACGCTGCAGTTATTAATTAAATGCGAGTCAGGATGCAGTATTTCTTGACACTACCTCACCATCCCCCAGTGCAGCATCTCTAGGAGGTAGGGGCAGTCGTATCGCATATCTCGTTCTTTTGCATGTTCAAGAAGTACCAACCCCTTTGCTGAGCTCTATCCAATCTATCCTCAGCCCCGTAGCTAGTCCGTGAAAAATTAGATTTAATGAATTTTTTAATGAGACTCGGAAGCCGATGGCTGATACGTCCCTTACATCTGTTTGAGATTTATTGCTGTTTTATTGGACACCGTATAGAGATTAAACGTCGTCGCGTTTCGAGTTATGAAGTAATGTCAACATTTTTATTTAGACTGCTACGAAAGATTTTATCCTTCCAGCTGTCGCTCACGCCTCTTTCCTTTTTTAGAGATATTTTGGCAAAATTATTAAAAATGTCGTTTCATTAATTAGTCGAGCGCAATCAAGTCCCTGTAATGACAAGATTGTAATTTTGCAAGAAAAAATTACGGATAAAGGGAGTAAAAATATGACGTGGAACCAAAACTAGGATGAGGATCAGGATGAGGTTAGGGAGGTTATTTCGTGGGGTGTCACGCCTTGCCCATTAATAACCTCTGGCCGCAAGGTCCCTTCCCTTTCCCCTCCCTCGTCCCTCTTATGCCACTGCC
Organism: Trachelus tabidus; assembly: GCA_030142655.1. Classification (NCBI taxonomy): domain Eukaryota; kingdom Metazoa; phylum Arthropoda; class Insecta; order Hymenoptera; family Cephidae; genus Trachelus; species Trachelus tabidus. The sequence continues at coordinate 14,851 of JARQTI010000189.1, read as the reverse complement.
AGCGCGCCAGTTCACCCCTTTCCCTCCTATCATACTACAGGCGTGAGGAGTTTGCAAAGCTCTTCTCGCGAGACGTAGTTAACAGAACTGTGCAGCCATGTATAATATACAGAAGGAATCTCCCAAGGGTGCTCGACAGCTCATTTTGCATACGCTTTCTTCATCCTCCCTTCTTCTTTTTTTTTTACCCCCCTACTCGCCCTGTGCGATTCTGAAGTGGGTCCAGATATAGATACATGTGTGCACGTTGAGGAATTATCTCGTTAAATTTTTAAAACATTTCGAAAAATATTATCTTTTCTTTTCCGGTACCGATTCGGGGACCCAGGGGTGTTTTGCTTGTGTAAATTTTAAGTTTTAGGGGGATGCTTTAATACGTGATTCGAATTTTTCTTTCTTAGTTCGATTACCGGTATCGAGCTTTGCGAGCTTTCATTTGCGGGTACGTGGATGGGGTCGGATTCGTGTTCAGTGGGTCTGAGCTTTCAGGAGGAAACGCAAGCGTCGGTATAGTGTGCTCGGTTTAATGACGTGGAAAGATGCTCATCGACGTTGACCCCGTGGTCTATTCGTAACTCAGAAATTTAGCGGATTTCGGTAGAAGTTGACCGTTATCATGGGACTATAAACAATCGTAATCGCAGTGGTCTCATTGGCCGCGAGCCAGCTTCGTCTTACCCGATCCCACTGAACGGCTTAGAGCCGATCCAAATCTGGAGTAATGGAATCGCGTAGCTCCTCGATAAAATTACCCAAGAGAAAGGGAAGAGATCGTTCGTATCATAGGAAACTGCTGTATTTGGATTTTGACAAAGCACAAAATTTCTTTGCGGTAGAGTCAAAATTCAAAATGAGCCGGAATTCTTGTTCGGAACTTCGACGAAAGCGGTTTCGAGTATTTTCTCTTTGGGTTCATTATGAATAATGCTTAAAGTGCTTCATCGAAATATCGGTACGAGCTCGGGTAAAATTTCCGATGGCGGGTCGTGTCTATGGATCAAAGTAGACTTTATGAAAATATGTAATATTAATAAAGTTTACATCAACCGCCTCGGCGCGTCATGAGCAATAACTAAATACTGGTCGTAAAGGGGTGCGCAATAAAGGCGGACGGGAAAGTTGGAAAAATATGTATAATAAACGTGAATATCGTGAAGGGGGGTAGATCGGTATAAAGCTCCGAGCGACCTCGCATTAAGATCAACTTTTAATAATCCACATGCAGTTGCGGCAGTTTCAATAAAGCATTGGGGTAGTATGCTCGAGTGGATAAATACGGTCCGATGGGTAGAGCTTTGTTGGTACAGGTTTGTATCTTCCACTTGAACATTTAATGGGACAAACCCTTAGGCTTTTCTGGTTGTGTCAGTACAGAGTTAAAGTGCATAACATTCTTCGTCTTTCATTTTCGTTTAAAAAATTATTTTTGACCTTTAATCATTTCTTTTTACCCAATCACATATGAGAGTCAATTGACCTTCCGGTATCGATCATTATGGAAAATGCTTCTTCGTTTTGTTAAAAATTGAAAATTTTTTTCACGACAAAGGCCTAGGACTGCCGTTGATTTTTCGGTATTGTCAACGAGGTAGAGAAAACCCTGAAGATTGAAAACATTTGACGAGGGACGAACCTATCGAGTGGAAGTTTTATTTGTGCATAGCTTTAGCAGGATAGCAACAGCAGAATTTTCTGTATTATTCTTTTCCTCAATATTTTTCTTTGAAAAAATTTTTTATTTTCTTTCCCATACTTTTTTACACCCTTCTCTTCTCCCTTGACCCTACTTTAATTTCTTTACATTCATGTTTCTCTTGTCTTTCCGAGTGTTTCTTTTCCCCGCTTCTTTCGCACCTTGCTCGCGGAGACTTGTGAATATTTATTTAACCTGGCCAAAAATAATAGTAAATGCCTAAAACCGTAATCGTCCGACCGTTATTTTTCTACGAAAATACGAGCTTCGGCTGATTTTCATTTTGATACTGTAAAAGAGGCTGTGTTTGTTTCTTTAGAAGTTTATCTCGTGGGATGTATCCTCGACGTTATGATATTTATTTTTAAAAAAGAAATTTCGAAATTTTGCGATCGCTTCCTAAACAAGCGTTTTTCATGATAAATATTTTTCATTGATTCTATCCGGCTTTGTATACCTAAGCTCCCTATGAAATATTTTTATCAGATGAAAAAAAAGGATAAAAAAGTAAAATTGCCAATGATCACGTAGTGTTTCAGTTCCAATAGAATATACGGCAGTTGACACTAAAAAGTGCCTATTCGAGTAAACAAAAATTTCAATTTTTTTTTTCACAGGATCTATTTGATTATTCATGTCCACGACGGCATGTCGGAGAATTACTATGAATTCCTAATTTGTTATTTTATTTTATCCAATTTTCAGGATACAATGCAAATTGCAAAAATGGCAGGAATAGCACGGTACTTGAAAGAATTCGCGAAAAATGAGCCAATTATCCGAGAGGATTCTCCCTGTAGATTTAGTTTACTAGCCAATCAGCTGGGGCTGAATGGTGAGCGCGTAAACAGAGTTGTAAATTTTTCACGGGGCGAGTTTTTAATTGAATCTCATCGGGACCAACCCTTTCAGAAGCGAATCGGCCGATTAAGGAGCAAATTTAAGATGTGCTTTCTGAAGCACCGGAGAGAAGCGTTGATTACAGTCGGCGAGTAGAGTTCTACGTATATATGTCATGGGTCACGACCCTTTTTCTAATCACTCAGGCGTAACTTCGATCTAGGAAAAAGGCAAGGTGTTGATATAAATACCAAGCAGTCATAATTTTCTGATTCGTTGATTTCAAAATTTTTTAAAAAATTTCCAATATTATTTATATTTTCTGCATTAATCTTTCACTTGGTTTCTCTTTGAAACCGTCAACCCTTAACCCGAGCTTCGTGCGTAGTAAAAAAAAAATTTCCTAAGCTTCATATAAAACTACCCTTACATGAAGTATCAAGGCTCAAAAGCTTTCTAAGCATAATATTTTTCAAAGAGCCATTTTATAGAGCATTGAATGGTCTGATGCTCTCGTAAGGGGATGTTTTGTAAAACTAGACAGTCGGCTACTATCCTTTGCTCTGCAACGATTCTTCTCATTCTTCTCAATTAATTTTGACTCTGTCAAAGATTTTTAAAAGAATCACGGTAAGGATTTCAGACCATGTCCGGTCTGGTATTCTGAAATTCATATTTCAAATAAACATCCCTTTGTTTTTTTCTCTGATAACTGTAACCTCTTCTTTTTATTACCCTTACTCTTTCATGTTTTATGTTATCGAGATCTTTCAAAGCCTCGTGCGAGCTTCACGTGGAGCCCTAGCAAAGAACCAGTGTGTTTCATTTCAATCACGTCGTCTTAGCAATAATCAAGCTTAGGAATCGAATTAAAAGCACTTAAGTCTGAGGATAGGTCTGATTGAGGCTTAGTGGGAATATCTTCGGTTGAAAGATTAATCCCACCAGGAGCCCTATAGGACTCTGGAAGGGGTAGTACCTTTTCTGACGACCCTTGTATTATTTATCACATAGGAACTGGACCCTTAGACGAAGTACAGATACTATAAATAAAAAGGAATAAGAGTGCCTCCGCCATTGAAATAAAGATACATTTCCGTACCTACGTAAAAATAAAATAATATCTAAGAACTTGAAGGACAAGATACAAGTGGCTGATTTGGCCGGACCATGTATATATATTTTTTTTCTTGGAAATTCTGATTCTCTCTTTCACATTGAATAATCAAAAAAAAATGGCGGAATCCCTTCTTCGGTTTCTCTAGCATTCTGCGGCGATTGGATACGAAGAGGGGGAGAAAGGGAGAAGAATGAAAGAACGGGCTACTAGAAAGATGTAGCAAGATCGAGAGAAATTCTTAGAGTAATGGTCACTCGTGGTCCATAGATATATTTCTGTGCCACTACTGATTTTCTCGTTTCAATGAAAATATTGCCTGGGATTGTTATCGAAAAATCGGATAAGACGTTATTCTATCTTGGAGTGGACCAGTACGGATGCACTCATTGAATAATGGACCAAAAGCAAATACCGCAAGTAGGTATTCAGGCGGTGAAGCATTGTCGGACACAATCAAATACTCATTCTAGTGTAGATCTGGTATAAAAAAAAGAGAGGAAGACAAAGATAAATTTACCATGAACTCGAAATTGGGTTACATAATGTATGCACGTGTAGTATACACAAGTGTACAGGAAGCACGTATGCATATGAAAAATTTGTAAGTGTGACTATACCGAGATCATAAGTTGGTCCAGTGTCAATCTTGGAATGATCTTTATTCTCATTAAAAAATTCTATATCTTTGAGATCCTTTGCGAAGCTTCATTTTCCTGAAATACAATCAGTATTATTTTCTATACTTTTCTTTTCTTTCTTCTACGGTTCAACTGGACCCGTATTGTCTTTGCTGCAAGGATGGACGTGTAATGTAACGGCCTTCAATTTGGCATAAGCTTATACAGTGGGGATGAAGTTGCAGGAGGGCTGGTTGGTAAGGGTGTAAGAGGGTGGAGCAGGGGGAGGAGATGGTCGTCTAATCGATACTCTGGGGAGAGAAGCGTCGTGTGCAGAAAACCTTGAAAAATTCGTCATGCTCGGGAATTAGGGTTGTAATTTTTGTAAGGGTAGTTTTTGTGATGTCAAGAAAATTGTGATGGTTTTGGAAAAAAAAACATGTTTTTCTCTTTCGCAGGTGAAAATCCTGCAGCGATGCAGCATGGACGAAGTGCTGGTTTGAGGGCGGCTTTTGCTCTTACTGCTGCTCTGACCTTGACGTCTCTACTGAGATGACCATGAGGCCATTTCGATTCTTGCTTCTCCAGTCTATGATTTGATTGGTGCTAAAAAATCGTTTGCTCCCACACGTATGAGTGGAACGTGCCATACATGTATGTTATAAATATTATATATTATAATAATTGAGGAATTATACATCGGACTACTAGGTTGGACGTTATAGCGGTAGGATATTGCGGAGGGAACTATTTGGTATTTTTGGGTTTGTTTGGTTTTGATAATTTTTTGGTTTCCTTCTTTATCGAATATTTGAGATTAGCGTTTTTTGATAATTAGATACGAAATAATGCCGCTGGATCCTTTTGCTATTTCGTTTTTCGTTCATTCGGAATTAGGTAGCGATAAGTGACGTACATTTTGTGATTGATAGAAGAGTGATTTACGACTGAATCGTTGAAATTTTATATTTCATAACTTTCGCGAACGCAACATGGACATTTTTTGGGGAAGTATCTTCCTTACGAGGATACAATTATATGATACAATTGTACATAAGGACACGTATTCTAGAGTATCGATGTACCTCGCTTGCGACTTTACTTCGTTCTAGAATGATTGAAAAGAATGACGGGCAGAAAAAGAAAAGACAAGAAAAATAGACACACGTGAAAAACAATGAAACGTGTCATGGTAACGGTGCTGAGATTTGAGATACAAAGAAAAAAACGAGGAAAGAGAAAAGACTTTCCTTCCCGAGAATCTCAAAATCTTAAAACAGGGATTTAAACCTTTGTATATATTTGGCACTTTAAAATATTTATGAGTATTTTTGAGTTGTCGGAGCATTTTTTGCCATGACGAAGATCAAAGTAATTTTTTAATTTAAAGAAATTTTTCTTTTCTAAGGTTTACTCCGTCAAACAAAATAAAAAGAGAAAGTTCGAATTGAGAGTGCAAATTTGTCGTCGACGAAGTGGCGAAAAAAGATTTTTATTTTTTATTTTTTAAGTATCCTTTCAGCCTGCCTATTTTTGTCTTTTCTTTTCTTACTTCGCTCTTCTGTATCAGTCGGAGGAGCAGTGCCACTACGTTTCCATAAATGCGGAAAATCGAAACGATGTGAAATGTTTTATTTATGGAGAAAACTCGTTGACGTAATAAATGCGAATAGTTGGGAAATGTATTATGCATGAGAGAGAACTTGTTGATATCAATAAATGCCGTTTAAACTTTCGCGCATATCTGAGTTGCCCAGTTCGCTGATGGTTGATTATTTACTAATGAAATTTGATGGCGAGTGAAACACAATGCTTTTGTCAGATTGAATGAATTAGCAAAAATTAGAATAATTTGATTTTTATAAAATTTTGAGTTTTCGATAAAAATTTCGGAGTAACAAATGTGAACTATTCATTTTCAAAAATTTGTCGAAACATATCATCCCATTAAACTAATTTTGAAAAATGTTTTTTTATATTTGTTCTTTTTCTCGTTTTTCAATAATCTTAACAGTCGCGTATTTTATTCGTTTTGTCATAATTTTTCTCTCTCTTCTATCACTCTCTAATTTTACTTTTCCCACGTTCTACTTTCTCCCTTTTCTATATCACCTCAACCGAGGAAAATCTCATAGGGTGTCGAAGGTTACGAGTAAACTTTTTCTCACTTTCTCAGATTCCGCGAATAAGAGGAAATTGGCATCGAGAAGTTCCGCCCTTTTGGGAATACGTTCACTTTTTTTTTTCTTATATATAAACTGTGTAGGATACAATCCAAGAATCTCAGAGTTGTAGGGAAATTGTAATGAGATGCTGGAAACAATGTTTGGTGTAACACGTACGATAAAATCATCTAAATAACGTTTTTGCGTTATGCTTAAATAAACTGATTAAAATTCATTCCAAAATATTGATAAATGATAAGGATACACATCCAACAAACTTCAACGATCAGTCTCCTTACATCACAATGGACCATACAATTTATTTAAACGTAACGTTCAATCGTAAAAAAAACGGAAAATCCAAAAATGTATTTTTAGGTGCAACGATCACAAAATGATCGTTTAAATAATTTTCCCGAAATGAAAAAAATCACTGTGACAAAAAACTGTAAAACGATTGAGTGATACAATTAAATTTCTAAAATTACTGATTACGCAAAATGCAATTACCCACAATATAAGACTATACGTTTATGAAGCACCCGTTTATTCTTACGCAACAGTATGTAAATTTTTAAAATAATTAACAACTCCCATCTACGTCCCCGTGTGTCAACCCTTACATATTTACACAAAGCAAACTGGTTTGACCTCGTTTACCTCGTTTGTCCCAGAAAAAAATTGCAAGATAACAAGCAGTTTTCCAGTTTCTCATAAAATATCTCCATCATCCCCTTCCGTTAGTCCCTCATCAATTTTTCTCTTATTATCCAAGTTCGCACAATGTGAAAACATTAACAATGCTCATTACCAAGACGAACTTAAACTAATGAAAAAAAAAAGATACAAACTACCCAATAGTATTCAATATAAATTATTGCCAATGCAATCAACCCAAAAATCTTTACCCATTGACCTTACCCATCTTCGATCATCCACAGCGAATGACGCACTGGGCGATACCTGACATTAAAATATTAGGGCGTTACAATATATCAAAATAATATGATAATTTAGCAAAAGCATTATTGCGGGCAGGTGCAAAATATTTCATCGGTAATACAGTTTGGGGATGATGGGGTTTGAGGTTTTGGGTCGAGGTGAACTGGAAAATCCACATCCGCGTAACCAGTGCTCGTGATAAATTTAATTATTATTTTCAATGACCGATTCAAAAAAGGGCATTAGTTCAAAGTGTTATAAAATTATAGGAATCGAATTATGCGTATATTATTCTTTGATTATAATAATCCATTTTGAAATCGCACAATTAACGCGATATGTTGCTCGTTAATTCTCCACAGTGGTTTTCGCCAATTAATCAGATCTCTTTAATAATTGCGAATTTGTACATGTCATCCGGTTTAAGTTACCTCACGCTAATGGTATCGCAGTAGGGAGTTGCGGATGTCTATCATTTTGCAAAAGTAACTGCGTGCTATTCGTGCTTGTGTGCGTATACGTGTATGCGTGTGCGAATATTTCGCACGCGAAATCTGCGAGGGTTTAGCGAATCGGACAAAATTGCGCCTCGTTAGCGAACCCGCAACCCATCGTCGACCTTAGAATATTCCATTGACATTGACGTGTTCCGTGTACAGATAATTGATAATGCGTAGTGAGAAAAAGAGAGAAAATAAGAAAAATAACAAGTGGGAAAAAATTAAATGGCCTGGTGATTTATATTGGCGAATGGAGGCAGAACACAACGATTTTCACTATGGTGATCATTGGGGAGGTATTGATTGATGCAAAAATGTATAATTAGCTTGGCTGTCTTTATTTCTAAATACTTCCTCGATGATCGTGTACACAGGTGATACGGTAGTTTTAATTATTAATTATTAACGATGATACGTTTTACGAGATAAGCATATTTTAAAAATTACGTTAAGAGTTGCTTTCTTTGGGCGAAATTTAATTTTAAGATTCGCGAAGTCGTGAATAGTCTAATGAAATTATTAAAGCGATGGCTTTTTACCTATTTTCGCACATTTTCTTTATTTGCTCCATGCGAATAACACTTTTTTTGCGGTATACATTACATTAGAGGTGTTCACAAAGAAGATATTTTATTTTACAATCGTAATGACGCCGCGAGACATCTTTGTTATATCGTATATACATATTTGTATTAGGTATACAACTTTGCTTCCGCCGTTTTGCAATACATGGCTGTAGCGGTAAGTGGTAGTCGAAATAAATAGATCGTAGATGTCATACAATAAGCTTAGGTATTTGTAAACGTAACGCCATCGAAATATTAGTCGATTTGTGTCTGCATCATAAGATTATTCTCGATTAAACATGTCAGCTTACGAGCCAAATTCTCGTCATTTGCGGGAGGTTTTAATTTTCTGCTTTAATA